>LNAC01001927.1:3843-17843 GCA_002007465.1 Ailurus styani
GAGGGTATTATGCTGAGCGAAATAAGTCAATCAGAGAAAGACAATTATCATATGATCTCTCTGATATGAGGAACTTGAGGGGCAGGGTGGGGGGTTGTGGGGGGTAGGGAGGGAAAAATAATGAAACAAGATGGGATGGGGAAGGAGACAAACCATAAGAGACTTCTAATCTCATAAAACAAACTGAGGGTTACTGGGGGGTGGGAGGGTAGGGATAGGGTGGATGGGTTATGGACATTGGGGAGGGTTTGTGCTTTGGTGAATGCTGTGAAAGATGTAAGCCTGATGATTCACAGACCTGTACCCCTTGGGCAAAGAATAAAAATAAAATTAAAAAAAAAAGGAACATATATGACTCTGTTGGATGAGGGAATATAATTAGATAAAATGGCTAGAAGGGGGCACCTGGGTGGCTCAGTTGGTTAAGCATCTGCCTTCAGCTCAGGTCATGATCCCAGGGTCCCGAGATTGAGCCCCATATGGTTGGACTCCCTGCACAGTGGGGAGGTTGCTTCTCCTTCTGCCCCTCCCCCCTCCAGCTCATGCTGTCTCTCACTTGCTCTCAAATAAATAAATAAATTCTTTAAAATAAATAAATAAAATAGGTAGCAGAAAAATTTAATTCTCTTCCTCAACCAGAGCTTTCGGTTAGAAGTTCTTAATTTGAGTTTCATGAACCTTTTAGAAAGACATCAGTGCTTTTGAATAGGTCCGAGACACCTCTAAAGTCAGATGCAGGATTTTATTTGTTTGTGTCCCATTTCCCACCCCTGCTCGTCCTAGAGAGGGATTCCATAGCTTTCATGAAATACTCAAAAATCTTGTGGTAAAAACATTTAAGATCCAGCTTCTTAGTAACTTTGAAGTATGCAATACCGTAATGTTGACTATAATTACTAGTGCTAACTTGGTAATCATATTCCGATATATAAATGTATTAAATTCACATGTTTTACACCTTACACTTCCACAATGTTATATGTCAATTATATCTCAATTTTTAAAAAGTCTTATTAAGAAGTATTCATTTAGGTAACAGTAATAGAAGCAAATCACTCTCAGGGGGTGAGTTATATTATTAGTTCTTACTTTAGTGTGCTATATCTGATCATATAGTAGGCATCTGTGCTGGACCCAATCATCCCCTCCCCTCCGGAGAGTTTATACCAAAAACCAAGACAGCATCCAACTGGTCTTTAGGGAGGGCTTACTAAATGTAGAATTTTTGGGACACAAGAGACCTAACCTCTGCCCTAGAGGAGACACTGGTACTCCAAAATAATTAAAATCCAATGTAATCAGTGCTAGAATAATGTAATGAACATTGCATTCATTATTCTGTTCAGAAATGCAGACCCTAATTTTTTCACAAGTTCTTAGGTGTACAATGTGTATATTATTTAGACTCTCTATGTGGAGTCCAGATCAGTGTTGGGTACAATAACAACCTGCTTTTATAATGTACCTTACTATTTACAGTTAGTTTACATATATTGCCTTATTAGGATAAGAAAAGCTGGCCAAAAGTCACACAATCCAGAAAATGTCACCATTGAAATTTCCACAAAATATATTGTCCAAATCATAAATTTAAGAAATTAAAAAATAAAAAACCTTGCGGTTATGTAGTCAATTCCACTTTTTAAAAAATTACCTAATTATACCTTATTATTTCAACATTTAAATGTCCTATGTAAGGTAGTTTTAAATGGTTAAATGCTTGATGAATTCTGCTGCTAGAATTAGGTGATCAAAACAGTTTTCATATCTATTTACCAAATGCTCTGGGAAAAAAGTACTACATTATTATTATTTAGGGTGGTCCCCCTTTTCATAGGTCTTGTTCTCAAATGGCTGCTGTCTATCTCCAGGGTATTTTTATCCTGAAATCTCAGACATCTAAAGCACTGATTTCTTTTCTTTGATAATTTTCTGAATATTTTCTTTCATCCAGCTTGGTCTGTTTTTAAACCTGCTACAATCACTATAAAGAGAGTCTTTAAGCATATAATAATTTTTCTTTGAATAGCCTGCTCCATCACCCATTCTAGTATCTCATCCTACTTAATTACACTTACGGAAATCTGACAGTCTTTCAAGTTTAATATTCTTATAAAAATTCAGAGCTTTATTCATCCCAGGCTCTCTTTAGTTTTATTGGGAATGGTGGCAGTGCAGAAAAGGCCCCTGGTAAGATACCTGTGCCTTCCTCGAACAGAGACTCACCCAGTCTTATTAATTGTTCATTTTGAATACTGCTGAATTTTACAGGCACAACAGGTACACCAGGAGTGAATATTTGAATCTCAAGGAAACTTAAATCAAAGAAAAGAGTGAAGATTCTTTTAGATGCTTTTACCAAGTTAATATTTTTTCCTTTCCATTTTTTTTCTTTTTAATTTCAAGGGAAGCATTTATTTTTTGGAGAAGATCCTGGTTCCCTTTGAATTTAATACTGAATTGTGATGTTCAGAAAGATGCTCAGACACAAAGGTTGATAATACAAAAAACAATCCATTTAATCAGGTTATTTTAGAGTAATGATAATAACATTCAACAATAATCATAGCATGCTATATGCCAATCATAGCACTAAATCTGTTCTAATAATTATCTATTTAGTCTTTGCAACAACCATATGAGAGAGATAGTATTAGTCAAAGCTGTAATGCCTCAATCTCTGGAATTTCAGGTTTACTAATTATGAGTAACTAAATCTAATCACAATGGATACATGTTTCATGAAGCCAGGAAGAGATAAAAATATATATACAAACATTCCAGTCATCAGATATCATAAAATACACCTTAGATAGCCCCCATTAGTTTGACACCATTACCATGAAATGTCTAATAACCACCTTTGAAATTTCCAAGCAGCCTTCATTCTTTTTTTTAAAGATTTTATCTATCTATCCATCTATCTATCTATCTATCTATCTATCTATCTATCTATCTATCTACCTATTTATAGAGAAATATAGAAAGAGCACAGGTGGGGGGGGAAGCAGAGGGAGAGAGAGAATCTCAAGCAGACTCCCCTCTAAGCCAGAGCTTAATGCAGGACTTAATCCCTTGATCCTGAGATCATGAGCTGAGCCAAAATCTAGAGTGAGACACTTAACAGATTGAGCCACCCAGGCACCCCCAGCCTTCATTCTTAATTTAAATGTTTGAAAAAAAATTGCTTAGTGGTACTGGTGAGGTTCATGGTATATTGTGAGAGAAAATTTACACTGTTAAATATGAAGTATTATGATGGTTATTAAGATAACCATCCCTGAGTAATGGGATAGTAGAAAGTTTATTTATTTGTATCTGTATTTTTAAATTTTTATCTAACAAACATGGATTATTAGTGCAAATTTACATATTTACATATTTGTTTATTTGTTTTAAGGAAAAGTCTTCTAAGTAAGCAGAATCCAAGATACAAAAGAGTCAGCACAATGCAATCCTTACAAGAATGAGTTCCAAGGCCAGGCTGCTTGAATTGGAATTCTAGCTTTGCTGTGTGACATGGGCTAGCTGCTTCACCTTTCTGTTTCTTGGCTGCTTTTTCTTGGGGTTAGTGAAACTATCTATCATAGGATTATCATGCAGTTTAAATGAGATAAATTAAGTGTGCATACTGTGTTGTACGTAGCAGTTGTATTATAAAATCTATTATCACTGTAAGGTAAAAATAGTGAATGCAGTGTGAAGAAAGGTACAAAATGCGTTCCATCTTCTTCTTTCCCATCTACCAGCAAAATAATATCTTGCAAGGCTGTCAAGATATCTGAGATGTCCATCATTAATGCTGCATTATATTGGTATAAGATGCTATGTCTCTAGGAGTCTCAGCTGTATCATGCAAGTATTTCTAAGGCGAAAATACTTTTCATTCCCCATGGTTTTATGCAGTGAAACTATACCTGGGTTTAGAAGCAGAAGCTTTAGACTTTGGTCCCAATGCTGCCTTTGTGCAGCTATGACAAGTCAACATTTCACTATGCTTCAGTATTCTTATCACTCAGGAAAATAGTACCTATGTCACTGAGTTATTTTAATACCATGTTTATAGTATTTACAAAGAAAAAACTTAGAATTTTTAGAAGACATAATAAAATATCTTCATGGCCCCAGGATTGAAAAAATATTTATTTTTATTATTATTATTTTACTATTATTATTATTAATTTATTATTTGCCCCAGGGGTACAGGTCTGTGAATTATCAGGCTTACACCTTTCACAGCACTCACCATAGCACAAACCCTCCCCAACGTCCATAACCCATCCACCCTATCCCTACCCTCCCACCCCCCAGTAACGAAAAAAATATTTCTTTAAAAATAAAGCACAAACCATAACAGAAAAGATTAATGTATCTGGCCATTTGAAAATGAAATACTCTATTTGACAAAAGACAAGAGAAGTGAAATAAAACGTTAAGCTGCAGATATGAGAAATCACATAGGCGACAAAATATTTTAATATAATATACAGCAAGATTTCATTCAAATAAATGATAAATGAATAGCTCAATTTTTAAAAATAGACAAAATCTGTGAATAAGTGTTCTGATAGGAACTCATCAACAAAACCCACATAAATCTTATTAGCAATCATAAAAATTATGCAAATATAAACATCACAGAAAACAGTCTCATTCCTAGTTTTTTAAAAATTATTAAAACTGATCAACTAAATTTTGGTGAGGATATGGGGAAAAGGATGTTTATTTATTGCTGATGGCAGTAACAATTTATTGTTACACCTGTAGAGCATATTGGCAGTAGATGAGGAGTTGAAAATGCCCATAAGCCATCCCCCTAGCAATTCTACTTGGATGAAAATTGTGCATTAAGGAGCTATATCCAAGGATGCCTGCAACATCTCTCCATAACAAACAAACACAAATCCCCGACCTGTCCCTCAATCAAATTTATAAATATCCTATGTCTGATTCATAGAATGGAATATTACACATGAGTTAAAACAGATGAACCATCCTACAGACACCACCATGGAAAAATCCATACTACCAAATGAAAAAAAAAGAAAAACAAATTACAAACAAGTAAAATTTTGCCTTTCATGTAAAAATTGAACATAAAAACAATACTGTATTCTGTGTATGGACACACATTAATAAAATAAAAGTACAAAAACATACCTGAGAATGATACACATCAATTTTGTGATTGTAGATCATTCTGTAGACAGCTATGCCAAATTATTCCTTTCTTGCTAAAAGTTTTGTTTGCTTTATCATGGAGGATATTATATTTTATCAAACACATTTTTGGGCAATAATCATGATGATGATGCACTATTTTTTCCCCTCTCCATCTACAAATGTGCTGAATTACCCTAATGTGTATTTCCCAAGGTTAAATGGCCCTCACCTGTATAGTTAAGCTCCACTTGGTATTGACTGTTGTAGGGTATGTGTTCAAGTGATTCAACTGTTAGCTTGTTTCTATAGACTGTTGGCTTATATTTGCTAATATTTTAAGAAATATTTTTCCATCAAAATTAATAAGTAACATAAACTATGGTTTTCCTTTCTCAAATTGCTCTTGTCTAGTTGTGGTAACATATTTATGAAGTGTTACCTTTTCTATTTTTCTACTTTGTGAAATGACTTAAGTAAAATGAAGTTTACTTGTTCTTTGAATGTTTGATAGCACTATGTATGAAACTCTGGTAAAAAGAAATAAGCACACAGTTCATAATATTTTCATACAATGAAATACTACTTAGAATAAAAAGAAATGAATAATGGGTACATACAAAATATGGCTGAATCTCAAATATACTTACGATGAGTGGAAGAATTATTCCACAGAAGAGTACATACCATGAAATTCCATTTATATAAAATATCTTATGGTGAGAAAAAAAATCAATTTGTTTCTCCTAGGAAATTTGGAGGGTGGTGGCAAGATTTACTGGAAAAGTCATGAGAGAACTTTCTGAGATAAAAGTAACATAATATTCTATGTCTTAATAGGGGCTGGGTTTCACAGTTGTATGGTTTTGCCAAAACTTGCTTTGAGATTTATGGATTCCATTGAATGTAAAGTTTACAGAGAAAAAGAAGCTGTAAAAATATTGAATTTTAGTTAATGATATGTATTCTGAAATATTTAGTGTAAAGTATACTGATGTCTGCAATTTACTTCAGCGTGCATGAAAAATAAGATGGAATGATGGACAGGGAGAACAATGGACAGATGGATGGATGGATATGTGGAAAAAGAAGTATTATAGATGTTAATGGCACCACCCAGGATGGTGGAGATATGAGTGTTTCCTGTTTACCTTTTCCATATGTTCAAAACCTTTTATAATACAATGTTCAGGCTAAAAACCCTTGATATTTTAAAATGTTCCATGGCTAAGAGCATTAGTGCTAGTTTACCACTCTGATTTCACCTATCTTTCTCTGTGTTGTTCCCTGAAAATTTCCCACTTCTTTATTTCAAAGAGAGCCATAAATTTAAAAAGATCTTTTGAGTTTTTCAAGCATGAAAAAAAATTCATAGTTTGAGGAATTTTCAGAGTGTGATTCTTTATTTTTCTAGAGAAGGAATAATATTTAATCTTTTTAAATATACTTATTTTGTAACCTCTAATTTATTTGACAAATTAATTATATGATATTGTATTTTTGGAAGTTGATACAGCCACCCTCCCCCTTTCTAAAATGATGAATTCATCTTTGTAGCATCCACTCATGCCTTCCACTGAAGAATTCCCTTCTAGGCTGGATTGTCAACATTGTTGCTGTTGTGGTTCTAATGTTCGCTCCTTCCAGACACCAAACAGGTACCCCTGGTGTTTATGTTAACATTTATGTTATTTTGAGTTGTTTATGTAGTATAAAATCCATGTGAAATACCTGCCTTTGATCTTTATTCTTCTGGGGAGACTTTTTTCATGCAAAAACAAGAAGAGATGGGTATTTTATTTTATTTTAAAGAAGCTCCCTGCTCAGCCTGGAGCCCGACGTGGGGGTGGAGCTCGACAAAGGACATGGAACACAACCCTGGGCTTCAATTCGGGACCCTGAGATCAAGATCTGAACTGAGATCAAGAGTCAGACTGAGCCATCCAGAAGCCCCAGGATGGGTCTATTTTTATCACAAAGTCTTTCACAGAAATGCAGTCTTTCACACATTAGACTTAAATGTGTTTCAGTATCACCTCACCAACATGGGGACCCAAATCCTTTTGCCTGCCTTTTCAACTCAAACTCTTATGTTACTGACAATTATTACTTCCCAAAGGGTAACATCAGTATCAGTTCTTGCCTTCACCATACTGTGATTCAGTCCTCAGTTCATCACTGGCATTTCGCTTCTGATCTTTTGGGGAGACTAACTATGCTTTAAAAATAATGTCATACATATAACTTCAGGAAGTTAGGCATTTCTCAATGTGTTTCATATCACCTTCATCTATCATTACAGAGTTCCAATTCCCGGTCACCCTTTAATTAGTTGTGACAAATCCACTATCTCAATCACTTCTAAGAAATGCTTTTTGTTCAAGATATCATGTTGATCGATGCAATAGTCATTTTCTGCACTCATCTTATTTGACCATTGAGTAGCTTTCAGCAGAGCTGACCATGCCATCCCTCTGGGAACACTTTCATCTCTAGACCTCGATGACATTCCTTCTCTTTGGCTTTCTTTCATTTTAATCTGGCTGATTTTTCTAAATATCCTTTACTGACTCTTTTCTCTATTCCATTTCTGAATGCTGAATGGCTCTAGGACTCAATCTGGGATATTTTATTTTTCTTTGTCTACACCCTCACTAGGTTTTAAATATGATAGCTTGCACATTTTATATATAGCCTTGATCTCTTCTTTTAGACCCAACTGATAACCAACCATATAATTTACACATCCAAATTTACTATAATTATGACTTCAACTTAAGATACCCAAAGCCTATCATTTTACATTCTCACTACAACTTTTGGTGCCTGTGTGCTCCCAATCTCAGTATATTGCAACCTCTTAGGAGTCATTCTTAATGCTTGATTTTCCTATACTTCACACATCCTCTTCATCCACTGCCATACTCTTTTCACCTACCTTCAGAATAATGTATGTCCAGAACCACACACTTCTCATCTCCACAAACACCATACTGGTCTAGGCATGACACCTTTTATCTGAATTATAATAATGTTTTCCTTTAATCAACCATCCACATAAGAAAAAGAATCAGTATTTAAATCAGAAAATCAGATTATACTATCTTGAAGTTTTATGCCTTTTAATCATTATTTAATGACCTTATAAGAGAATACATTACTTACTCAGTACTCTAATTTTCATGTCATGCTATACCTCTTTCCTCTTCCTTGATTATGCTCCAGCCATACTGGTCTTATGTTCCAAAACCATGCCTAGCTTTTTTCTGCTTTCAGGCAGACCTATATACATTTCCTGTTATCATCTAGGGAGGCAGTACTACCTCTGGTTGAGAACCAAATGGCTAATAGATTTTATAGGGAAAAAATGAGTTTCATCTCCCTAAATACCCTGTTATTGTTGATAATATTATATATATGTAAGAAGATATAGAGACTCAGAAAAAGGAAATAATTTGCCTAAAAAATGGTTAATGGAATATCAAATGAGGATTTTCAGGACTCATATACTTCTGCACAAATGCCCATAATATGTAGCAAAGTAATGTCAAAACCCATAGGTGTTACAACAAGTGAGATAATAGCTGATTCTAGGGTTCAGGCAGGGCTTCTTAGAAAAGGAAGAATTTAACCTGATGCTTGAAAAAGAGTTAAAAGTTTAGCCAATAGAATGGCAGAATTCAGACAGAGGGAATATCACCAGCCAAAAATAACAAAAATGTATATATATATACATATATATGTATATATATATGAAAATATGAAAGGCCATAGTAGATTCTGAGAACAATAAACAATCTAATTTAACAATTGCATTCATGAAGGGGAATATTGGAAGCTTTTTCGAAACATGGGTTAGGACAATACTATAGCAAACCTTAAGAAATTCATACTTGTGTCACTAGCTCACAGTCAATGGACAAACCGAATGGAATAGAAGAATCAAAGGAGAAAACAATTAGTCAACTCTTGACCATTATTTACTGAAACAACCGAAGGAATAGTCTAGCTTTCCTTCTGCTATAAATGAAGAAGATAAATGATCTGACTCTGAATTCAGGCACTGTATATTTGAATTCAGGTTTACTCAGTTGTAATGTATTTCTGAGCAGTTTATGTAAACCTTTCTCAATCTTGGCTTCCTTATCTGTAAGATGGCATTATGAGAACTTAATATTCTGATGGAACATAGAAATCAGCCAATAAACTACAGCTATTATTATTATACAAGTATATATTGTTATATTATATATTACATTACTATTAATATTATATTAAATATTATTATTAGGTTATTTGTTTCTTGAAGAACAAGCTTCCTTACATGGCAGAATTCATCAATGCTTTTAGATGTGTGGTGCACAGGAGAACATTAGGTTCTACATATGGATTTTGTGATGCTATCTCAGAGAATAATGAGACACTGACAACAACTGAGACCTAACACCATGTATATGTGTGCATGTGAACATGTGTGTTGGAGTGCTAGCTAACAGCTCACTGCAGAACATTCTGGTTTTTTGATGCTTTTGTGGGATGAGTTGAAATATAACAACAAAAACTTCAGATTCTCCATTTCAACTGTGAAACAATCCCAATACAACATTCTCTACACATTGCCTTCCCTGAACGTTCTTGACAACCATCAAGAGCGCTGGTGAAATAAAATCAGCTCTTTGTACTTTTTCCACAGCCCAGCTTATTAGGCCAGATGTTTTATGCTAAGTCATTTTAAGACATAAGAAGTAAAGCAGAAGGCTAATCAATTGCCTGCTAAACACAGGTTAAATATTTGTGAAAGCTTTCTTCACCAATCAGCTTTAGGGCCTAAACTCTCTAGATTATATTCATTATCCAAATTCCACTTTATTTTTTGTCCAATAATTCTGGGCTAGGTTCTTCTTGGATTATGAAGTAAGGAAAAGATAATTAATAATTATCAAGCCTCAATTATAGCCTATGCATTTTGGTTAAATATCTTCATGTCCATTACATAATACCCAAGTATTCCACAGAAGCCCAATGAGATTAATTGAGTTATAATATTTAGAGTAAGAATAATAAAAAATATGGTGACTTCATTTGTTCCTACTTCTGTGTTAAGTGCTTCAGGAGTTTATGAGGGTACTGAGTTCTAGAGCTATATTTCAAACACAGGTCTGCTTAACCTCACTGGACCACACAGATGCTCTATTCTTCCTGAAGTGGAATTTCGTTTATTCTTTTTTTTTTAATTTTATTTTTATTATTTGCCCAAGGGGTACAGGTCTGTGAATCATCAGGCTTACATCTTTATTTTAAAATCAAGAGATTAGTATTTATCTCCCAGTGGATATTTGAAAAGCACATAAGAAAATAAATGTGAACAAAGTAACTACAAAGCTTGACCTATACTAGAAAGTCAATAAATGATTACTTATTTATTTATTAACTGATGAATACTATACAAATATAAGATACTGATCATTAGTCCTATGCCTCAGAAGCTATCACTACTTATTAGCAACGAAGGAGTAAACCACTATTGAGCACTCACTATGTACCACATACTTGGCCCTTGTTGTCTAAATTCTGCAAGATGAATTTCTTCAGATAAACAAACTGAATCTCAGGGGGAAAAAAATGCCAGCTCTTACACAGCATAACTGCGATTTGTCACCAGGTCTCTCTAGCTGCAAAGATGCTGTCTTTTCATGTATGTTTGACTTCCCTTCTTTAACAACCAGGGCCTAACCTGACAAGCTTATTCAAGGACATTTTGTACTATACAGGTCTAGGTTTGGTATAACTTGCTTTTCACCTTTCCTGCTTGCATTCAGGAAAGCTGCTTTCCTGCCTTGCATTCAGAATCCTTGAGTTGAATCCAATGAGAACCAAAAATAGAGCAGGAAATATGTCCTTTTTATTATATCAGTGAGTTACATATATGGTGGTGCCAGCTGATGGAGGGAAATATCCTGAGAAAACAGGATGATTGCTTCAAGGATTCTGACAATCAACTATTTAATAGAAGTGCTACCAAATATACACGCAATTAAGGATGCTTTTCAAAATATTTCTCTTGAAAAATGACTTACTGACTCACCCACTATTTCTATATCTTCCCAGTGCTATCTATCTTCATATCCTGAATGGCATAGTGGATATTTAGATTAGCATTCTTCTCATGTGCACCCTGAATACCTTTACTTCTCTCATCACAACACTTACCACACTATTAGAAATGCCTTCCTGCATGTCTAAATCAACCTCCACAATTTAAGCTCTGCAAGAACAGTGTCCATGTCTGTCTTATTTAGATTATATTCCTAGGAAATCATGTTTTTTTTAAATTCTTCTCTATTTTTTGGAATAAATAAGATTAGTCTCATCAGTTTCTGAGGACCCCAAATGGTATTGGGATAATGTTGTTTCCTGACTCAAACCTACTAAATCCAGGTCATTAATGCTTGTGTTTCTCACATGATGAGCTACTTCCACCTGATAAATTATAGCTACGTAGAGAGTAACAGCAAGAAGAGAGTGCTATATCCCAAAAGTCACATATAATGTTGTCCCCCTTTTACCTTTAACACCTGTTGGGCAAGAGTAATAATCACTCCTAATGCAGTAGACTTTGGAGACATCCAGCCAGTTGTAATCTAAAAGGTTTGAATTTACACTAAGAAAACCCCATATCCCTTTAGATTTCCTACTAATACAGCATCTCAGAATTCATCTTTGCTGCCATACTGCAATAGGGACAAGAGTCCACAAAAGAAAGAAAACAATAAATCGAGATGGAGAGAAGACAAAGGGAGAGAACTATAACTTTCCTGAACCTATAAAACAGCCATGCCTGGATCCAGAAACCACATGAAGTTTTTTTAACCAGTTATGAGAACAACTTCTCTCCCCCCCCTACTTAAATTATTTCAGTTAGATTTCTATCACTTGCAAGCAGAAAATATAAACTAAACCTGCTGGCTTTTTCCTACTGACCATATCTACAATAAAATGTTGACTAGTTATTCAAACTTGGGTCTCCCTTTCATGCACTTAGTTAAATATGAGATCCTGTCAAAGATAAAATGCATTTATTAAACTCATCCTAGGACTTGGGGCCAAGGAGAATAAAGAGATCAGGAACAATGGCTCCTATCATCAAGGAGCTTCCAAACAGAGAAGCCAGATCTACATATATAAACTAACCAGAGAAACACATGAGAAATTCATGGGACAGTATTATAGATTTTAATAAATGGATTAACAGAAGGAGTATCCATTGTTCAATGCTCAGGAAGAGTGGTGAGCTCCTTATCATGTAAATATGTCTCCATTCTTTCCTTATCACATGATAATCATCTACAAGAGATGAAGCCTTTTTTCTCAACAAAAATTTCAACAAAATTCAAAATACCTCGAGAAAAAGATATCTAGTTTTAGAATTTACCTGCATTTTAGTGCAAAATTAGGAAATAGGTTTTCTCCTTAACACTAAGAGCAATTGATACATTTTGCCTGATACATTCATTTGAAAAGGATTTTGATGACACAGGTAGCATGAGTGATAAAAATTATGAAGATTGATGATAATGTCTGGAAATTGGTAATAATGGTTAGGATACTATTTATTATTTTTCCTTAGTGTGAATGTATTTGTCAACCTCTTTCCTGAGAGCAAGTTTTGATTAATGAAGTAGCAAAGACAGTAAGAAGCCACTCAAGACAGAGAGGCTTAAAAGGGGAGGAGAAAGTAAAGAAAGTTAAAGTATATGAGTAAAGTACAACTTTATTTCATATTTTTTCCTTAGGCAAAATACTTGTTCTAATTCAGAAAAGGAAAAAAATCCTTTAAAAAGGAAAATAAATTAAAGTTATATTTATATTTAGATTTATAAATATATAAAGAGTTATATAAAAAGAAAAAAGTTATATTTACGTTAATTTATATTATAGCTGTATTTCCCAGTATAAGGGAATGCACGTGGCCAACTTCGCCGTACTATTTCCTCCTCATTCTCCGTCTTTTCCATTCTAATTTATTGGCNTTAGGTCATCTACATCTTTCTAAGATCCTTTTCTATAGCACCTTGCTTAAAAATCACATGCATCACAAAAAGTTCTGAATTCTTTTTGTCATGTGTGTTCTGTATATACCTTGCCAGCCAAAGCCAAACAACATGATGAGTCAAGTCATTCCTTCCCTTATTTGAACCACGGAGGGTTAAAAATAAAAATACTTTTATTTTTATTAATGGTTAAAATAAAATTTAAAAATTATTTTATTTAATATATTTAATATTTATTTAATTTATTTGATATTTTTAAAATATTTAAAAATAAAAATATTTAAGATGGCAATACAAGTGATGAAAGTAAAGAGACCAAGAACTATGTCCAGTATCAAATTTAATTGTTCAATTTGTCCATAATTAAAATTAAATTGACATAAATGTAATAATTAGGAATACTGAATTTTTTAGATAAAAAAATTAACTGCTTATTCAGCTTATTGTGATTCCATTTAACTCCTTGTTCCATAAGAAGTGCATATACATAGATATAGTACCCTCTTGATTTTCTGGTGAAGCCAGTTTTAATTTTCATGTATATAATTTATTCACATGTTCATTAAATAAAAAACATTTTGATTACCTACTTTTTATGCCAGGTACCTCTTAGACTGAGAAAGTAGAGCACCAAATAAAAGAAAGCCCTATTCTACAGGACTTACTTTCAAATGGGAGTTAATGATAATAATATTGTGTAAAATTTTGATAAGTACTATTTTTTTAAAGATTTTATTTATTTATTTGACAGAGAGATTACAAGTAGGCAGAGAGGCAGGCAGAGAGAGA
>LNAC01001927.1:18196-67264 GCA_002007465.1 Ailurus styani
CCCCCCCCCTACTTAAATTATTTCAGTTAGATTTCTATCACTTGCAAGCAGAAAATATAAACTAAACCTGCTGGCTTTTTCCTACTGACCATATCTACAATAAAATGTTGACTAGTTATTCAAACTTGGGTCTCCCTTTCATGCACTTAGTTAAATATGAGATCCTGTCAAAGATAAAATGCATTTATTAAACTCATCCTAGGACTTGGGGCCAAGGAGAATAAAGAGATCAGGAACAATGGCTCCTATCATCAAGGAGCTTCCAAACAGAGAAGCCAGATCTACATATATAAACTAACCAGAGAAACACATGAGAAATTCATGGGACAGTATTATAGATTTTAATAAATGGATTAACAGAAGGAGTATCCATTGTTCAATGCTCAGGAAGAGTGGTGAGCTCCTTATCATGTAAATATGTCTCCATTCTTTCCTTATCACATGATAATCATCTACAAGAGATGAAGCCTTTTTTCTCAACAAAAATTTCAACAAAATTCAAAATACCTCGAGAAAAAGATATCTAGTTTTAGAATTTACCTGCATTTTAGTGCAAAATTAGGAAATAGGTTTTCTCCTTAACACTAAGAGCAATTGATACATTTTGCCTGATACATTCATTTGAAAAGGATTTTGATGACACAGGTAGCATGAGTGATAAAAATTATGAAGATTGATGATAATGTCTGGAAATTGGTAATAATGGTTAGGATACTATTTATTATTTTTCCTTAGTGTGAATGTATTTGTCAACCTCTTTCCTGAGAGCAAGTTTTGATTAATGAAGTAGCAAAGACAGTAAGAAGCCACTCAAGACAGAGAGGCTTAAAAGGGGAGGAGAAAGTAAAGAAAGTTAAAGTATATGAGTAAAGTACAACTTTATTTCATATTTTTTCCTTAGGCAAAATACTTGTTCTAATTCAGAAAAGGAAAAAAATCCTTTAAAAAGGAAAATAAATTAAAGTTATATTTATATTTAGATTTATAAATATATAAAGAGTTATATAAAAAGAAAGAAGTTATATTTACGTTAATTTATATTATAGCTGTATTTCCCAGTATAAGGGAATGCACGTGGCCAACTTCGCCGTACTATTTCCTCCTCATTCTCCGTCTTTTCCATTCTAATTTATTGGCAAGTTTATATCTTTCTTCTCTTTTTTAATTTCTTGTGAACCTTCTGAAAAAAGCTTAAACAGTAGACTGTTCCTGGCCAGAAAAAAATTCCCCCAGCCAACCTGGCTTCCAAAGTAGAAAACCAAGAATTAGCAAGCTTTGGACGGTAGGTATAAAGATAAAGTAACATAGACCAGGACACATATTTAAATATAGTTATTTCATTGTAGTGCTGCATTCCCTTTCTTTGCCAATAATTTCAATCTTTATAATGCTAGTCGTGTAGCTTCATCTGTGAAACACAATTCCTTGTTGAGAGACTCATGAAAATCATAAAAGGAAATATCTGATGAATTAATTGGAACAATTTTTGTAATTAATTTCATAAAGGTAAAATTATTACTCCCAATCAACTTTTCAAGTCAACAATTAATCACCTTATAACTGTGCATCTTTGTCTACCACAGGGATGGAATAAAAATTTAATGCAGAACAATTATACACCTATGCGAGAAATATATAAAAATGCTCTTCCTATGACAGAAATCTTCTTTATATTTTCCAAAGAGATAGTTCTAGGAAATAAGTATAATAAAAAATTAGGTCATTGGGCGCCTGGGTGGCTCAGTGGTTAAAGCCGCTGCCTTCGGCTCAGGTCATGATCTCAGGGTCCTCGGATCGAGGCCCGCATCGGGCTCCCTGCTCAGCAGGGAGCCTGCTTTCTCCTCTCTCTCTCTGCCTGCCTCTCTGCCTACTTGTAATCTCTCTCTCTCTGTGTCAAATGAATAAATAAAATCTTTAAAAAATAAAAAATATTAGGTCATCTACATCTTTCTAAGATCCTTTTCTATAGCACCTTGCTTAAAAATCACATGCATCACAAAAAGTTCTGAATTCTTTTTGTCATGTGTGTTCTGTATATACCTTGCCAGCCAAAGCCAAACAACATGATGAGTCAAGTCATTCCTTCCCTTATTTGAACCACGGAGGGTTAAAAATAAAAATACTTTTATTTTTATTAATGGTTAAAATAAAATTTAAAAATTATTTTATTTAATATATTTAATATTTATTTAATTTATTTGATATTTTTAAAATATTTAAAAATAAAAATATTTAAGATGGCAATACAAGTGATGAAAGTAAAGAGACCAAGAACTATGTCCAGTATCAAATTTAATTGTTCAATTTGTCCATAATTAAAATTAAATTGACATAAATGTAATAATTAGGAATACTGAATTTTTTAGATAAAAAAATTAACTGCTTATTCAGCTTATTGTGATTCCATTTAACTCCTTGTTCCATAAGAAGTGCATATACATAGATATAGTACCCTCTTGATTTTCTGGTGAAGCCAGTTTTAATTTTCATGTATATAATTTATTCACATGTTCATTAAATAAAAAACATTTTGATTACCTACTTTTTATGCCAGGTACCTCTTAGACTGAGAAAGTAGAGCACCAAATAAAAGAAAGCCCTATTCTACAGGACTTACTTTCAAATGGGAGTTAATGATAATAATATTGTGTAAAATTTTGATAAGTACTATTTTTTTAAAGATTTTATTTATTTATTTGACAGAGAGATTACAAGTAGGCAGAGAGGCAGGCAGAGAGAGAGGAGAGGAAGCAGGCTCCCCACTGAGTGGAGAGCCCGATGCAGGGCTCGATCTCAGGACCCTGAGATCATGACCTGAGTCGAAGGCCGAGGCTTTAACCCACTGAGCCACCCGGGTGCCCCGATAAGTACTATTAAGAAAAAAAAATTTACAGCCAATAATATTGGTCTGGTTTTAGGAGTAACAATGGAATCAGGGAAGAGCTCTTTGAGGAGGGTTAGACCCAAATGAAGTTAGGGGTAATCCATGAGAAGATCTAGGGTAAGGATATTCCAGGTAATGGGTAAAGAAATTATAAGTATACTGTGTTTATTCTATTCAAGGTAAAAACAACAACAACAACAACAACAACAACAAACCAGCTTGGCTGAGTGACATGGAGCAGGTCAGAGTGTTACAAGGCAGACCTACACAGTCATGTGGGACTAGAAAAGCTTTGGGAAGGGTTTTTATGTTCTTCTGAACATGAACGGAAAATATTAAATTTAAAATATACCGCTTTGGCTGCTTGATAGACCAGTTGAGATGCTATTGCTGTACTAAGAGCAATACTCATTAAGACATGATAGTGGGCGCCTGGGTGGCTCAGTGGGTTAAAGCCTCTGCCTTCGGCTCAGGTAATGATCTCAGGGTCCTGGGATCGAGGCCCACATCAAGGCCCGCATCGGGTCCCTGCTCGGCAGGGAGCCTGCTTCCTCCTCTCTCTCTGCCTGCCTCTCTGCCTACTTGTGATCTGATCTCTCTCTCTGTGTCAAATAAATAAATAAAATCTTTAAAAAAAAAAAAGACATGATAGTGATGTATGGATCGGTGAAATAGTGAAGAAAGTCATGAAAAGCAGTCAAATTTTAAAATATACAGAATACATGTTGTTAATTGAAAAAGAAAGTAACTGGAATATGCTAACTTCATGAAAAAGAAGGATAANTGATAGTGATGTATGGATCGGTGAAACAGTGAAGAAAGTCATGAAAAGCAGTCAAATTTTAAAATATACAGAATACATGTTGTTAATTGAAAAAGAAAGTAACTGGAATATGCTAACTTCATGAAAAAGAAGGATAAACATGAAAATACACATGTGTATCTGATTATCAATTCAGAAAGGATAAAATGGTAGATGTAAAGCCAACTGTACAATAATATCACTAACTGCAAATGAACTAAATGATCAAATCAAAAGGATGAGATTGTCAGGCTAAAAAACAAATAAACAGTAATATCCAACTCTGTGATCTCTCTAGGAAGGATGCCAGAAGAGGCAATCACCACAACCCTATTAGAAAAATTACTGGGGTATATAATTAACCAGTATCAAATTGAGGCTTTATCAATGGAGAATCCAAGAGTCACTGACTCAGTATAATCTTTTATTAAACCTGGACATATTCGGGCCTTTGGGTCTTTTTTTTAAAGTCTTTTGAACATTTTTAAATAGAAATAAATTCTATTTAACAAGGAAGCAAACAAAACAAAACAAAACTTTTCTCCATAAGAAACAAACTATACATTCAAAAATACAAAAGATTGAATGGAAAAGACGGAAAAAGGTACTCTAACCAAACAACCATAAGAGATCTAAATGGCCAGGAACAAACTGAGGGTTTCTGGAGGGGAGGGGGATGAAGGGATGAGGTTGAGGTGATGGACACAGGGGAAAGTATGTGCTGTGGTGAGTGTTGTGAATTGGGTAAGACTGATGAATCACAGACCTGTACCCCTGAAACAATTAATGCATTATATGTTAATTGAAAAAAAGAGAGAGATTCGAGTGGTTATACTCATATCAGAAAAAAACAGATTTTACAACAAAAGAAAGCTATTACTAGAAATAAAGATGGATATTTTATTATGATAAAAGGTGAATCCATAAACAATTTTATAATAACTTTAAATGTATATGTACCTAATAACAAGGCACCAAATACATATGAATCAAAAACTGAGAGAAATGAGAAGAGAAATGATAAGTCACAATAGCATTAGAGGTTTTAATATCACACTCCCAATAATGGGTGAAAACAGCTAGGCCAAACATCAACAGTGCTATAGAGGACTTGATAACAGTGTAAACCAAATAGACTTAACAGACATCTGCAGAATACTCCTACAAATCAGGAAAATTCATAGTCTTCTCAAGTGCACAACAGACATTCTCTAAGATAGATCATGTTCTAGGACATAAAACAAGTCTCAGTTCATTTAAGAGGCTTGAAATTATATAAAGAATGTTCTCTGACAACAGTAGAATTAAATTAAAGGTAAATAACAGAAGAAAATTTGATAAATGAATAAGTATATAAGAAATAAAACAACATACTATATAATAGCTATCAAAGAAAAAATCATGATGATTAGAAAATACTTTGAGATAAATATACACAAAAATTCACCATACCAAAGCTTATGGTAAAAAAAATGCTTAGAGGGAAATTTATAACTGCTCTTTATATTTTAAAAAGAAGAAATATCTTAAATCAATAATCAATCTTCTACCTTAAGAAACAAACAAAAGTGCAAATTAAACCTAACCCAGGAATAAAAGATACAATAAATCCTTCAGTGAAAGAAATTTCAATAGAGAAAAGAAAAACAACAGAGAAAATCAATAAAACAAACATTTCTTTTAAAAGATTAATAACATTGACAAACTAGCTAGACTAATCAAGAAAAAATAAAGGCTCAAATTATTAAAGTCAGAAATAGAAGAGGGGACATCGCGACTGACTGGGCAGATAAACAAAAAATATTTATAGGGAATACCATGATGCCAAATGTATGGCAACAAGCTAGATAACCTGGAAGAAATTAAGAAATTTCTTTAAAAAAACCACAAACCACTAACAGTGCATAAGGGTCCCCCTTTCTTCACATCCTTGCTTAACACCTGTTGTTTCTTGGGTTACTGATTTTAGCCATTCTGACAGGTATAATGTTATATCTCATTGTAGTTTTGACTTGCATTTCCCTGATGATCAGTGATATTGAGCATCTCTTCATGTGTCTGTGAGCCATCTGTATGTATTCTTTGGAGAAATGTCTGTTCATGTCTTCTGCCCATTTTTTAATTGGATTGTTTGGTTTTTTGGGGGGGTGTTGAGTTTTATAAGTTCTTCATATATTTTGTATACTAACCCTTTATCAGGTATGTCATTTTTAAATATCTTCTCCCATTCAGTAGGCTGCCTTTTAATTTGGTGTTTGTTTACTTTGCTATGCAGAAGCTTTCTATTTTGATGAAGTCCCAATAGTTTATTTTTGCTTTTGTTTTCCTTACTTCAGGAGACATATCTACAAAAAATCACTATGGCCAATGTCAAAGAGGTTACTGCCTGTGTTTTCCTCTAGGATTTCTATGGTTTCAGGTATCATGTTTAGGTCTTTATCCATTTTGAATTTATTTTTTTGTTTGGTATAAGAAAGTGGTTCAGTTTCATCCTTTTGCATGTTGCTGTCCAGTTTTCCCAACATCATTTTTAAAGAGACTATCTTTTTCCTTGGATATTCTTTCCTGATTTGTTGAAGATAAACTGACCATTCAGTTGTGGGTTCATTTCTGGATTTTCTATTATGTCCTGTTGATCTATGTGTCTATTTTTGTGCCAGTGCCATACTGTTTTGACAACTATAACTTTGTAATGCAACTTTAAGTCTAGAATTGTGACGCCTCCCATTTTTCTTTTCTTTTTCAGGATTGCTTTGGCTATTTGGGGTCTTTTTTGGTTTTATATAAATTTTAAGATTGTTTTTTCTAGCTCTGTGAAAAATGCTGTGGGTATTTTGAGAGGGATTGCATTTAATGTATAGATTGCAAACTGGTGCAGCCATTCTAGAAAACAGTATGGAGGATCCTCAGAAAGTTAAAAATAGAACTATCCTACAATCCAACAATTGCACTACTTAGGTACTTACCCAAAGAATACAAAAATAATAATTCAAAGGGTTACATGCATGCTGATGTTTATAGTAGCATTATCTATAATAGCCAAATTATGTAGAGAACCTAAGTGTCCATCAACTGATGAATGGATAAAGAAGTAGCATATATATATATATATATAAAGTGAATGGAATGTTATTCAGTCATAAAAAAAGAATGAAATCTCGCCATTTGCAATAACTGGATGGAACTAGAGAGTATTATGCTAAGTGAATTAAGTCAGAGAAAGACAAATACCATATGATTTCAATCATATGTGGAATTTAAGAAACAAAACAAATGAGCAAAGAGGGAAAAAAGAGAGAGAGGCAAACCAAGAAACAGACTCTTAACTATAGAGAACAAATTCATGGTTACCAGAGGGGAAGTGGGTGCAGGGGGAAATGGGTTAAATAGTTGATGAGGATTAAGGAGTGTACTGCCTTGACAAGTGCCAGGTGTTATATGGAAGTGTTGAATCACTATATTGTGCACCTGAAACTAATATTATACTGTATGTTAACTTAACGGAATTTAAATAAAAACTTAAACTCCATAAACTACTGAAACTGATTCAAGAAGAAACAGAAAATCTAAATAGGTATATAATGATTAACATACTGAATTAGTAATTTAAAATTCCCACAAAGCTAAGCTCAGGCCAACATGGCTTCACTGATGAATTCTATAAATCATTCAAAGAATCAGTTCTCCAAAAACTCTTTCAGAATATACAAAAATAGCTGGAAACACTTCTCAACTCACTTTATGGGGCCAGCAAACCTAATCCAGTTACATAGAAAATTTGATGGAAATTAAAAGATACTTTGAGATAAATGACAAGAACTCAATATACCACAAATTATGGGATGCAGTACACCATGAGCAAGTAGGACTTATGCCTGGAATGCCAAGTTGGTTTAACGTCCAAAAACTGATTAATTCAATAAATCATATCAATAGACAAGGGGAAGAAGCACAATAATCTCAAAAGTTGCAGATGCATTTGATAAAGTGCAAATCCTTTCATGATAAAAACACTAAAAAAATAAAACCACCTATAAATAGAAGGGAAGAACATTTATAAAAACCCACCGCTGACATCATACTTACGGGTGAAAGTCTGAATGCTTTTCCAAAAGATCAAAAAGAAGACAAGAATTTTTGCTTTTGTCACTCCTATTCAACATTGAACTTGTGCTTCCAGTCAGGGCAATTTGGCAAGAAATAAAAATAAAAGGCATCCTTAATAAAAAGGAGGAAGTAAGAATCTATTTGCAGATGATATTATATTTAGAAAATCCTAAGGAAGCCACAGTGTAAATTAAACACTATTCAAAGTAATAAACTTATTCAGCAAAAATAAAAGATCAATGTACAAAAATCAATTTCTTTCTATACATTATCAATTAACAATCTGATTTGTTTTTACAGAAATTAACTGTCTGATTGTAAAATTCATATGGCAATGCCAGGGACCCAGAAGAGACCATTTAATCTTAGAAAAGAAAGAAAAGTTGGAGGACTCACACATCCCAGTGTCAAAACTTACTACAAAGTTACAGTAATTAANTGATTGTAAAATTCATATGGCAATGCCAGGGACCCAGAAGAGACCATTTAATCTTAGAAAAGAAAGAAAAGTTGGAGGACTCACACATCCCAGTGTCAAAACTTACTACAAAGTTACAGTAATTAAGATAGCGTGATGCTGTGGTTCTCTAAGACTGGGAAGAGGGGTTGGGGAGTTATGGCTAATAGGTATGTGATTTCTTTCAAGGGAGATAAAAAGGCTCTAAAATTAAATGGTGGTAACATTGCAAAATTCTGGGAATATACTAAAATCCATTGCACTGTATACTTTGTAGGTATTTGAATTATATCTCAGTAAATCTGTTAAAAAAGAATTAAAAATTATACCTTTATTTGCTTATTAATACATAAGGAAATGTAGGAGAGAGGAGCCAGAGCATGAAGAGATTGATTGTTACCTATAATAAGTTGGCAATAATTGTGAAGAAAGGATAGGAGAATGGGGGTAAGAATGACTTACCAAATATATCATTTTGTATACATGACTTTTGGAATCACGTTAGTACTTCACATACCAAAACAAAAAATGAATAAAATAAACAATGATAAGGGAAAATTCTAAAGTGGAATGCAAAAAGGATAAAATAATATGAGTTATATTTCAAATGAATTATAGAACCATGCTTACCTGCATGGAAGGAAGAATTAATCCAAATAACTTTTGAGGACAGTATTTGAACTATAATGTTCAGATTCAACACACGAAGTACTGAAAGTAGCATTGTTAACATACTTCACCTTTACGAAATCATGGCTTAGCAATTTTTTTTTTTTTTTAAAGATTTTATTTATTTATTTCACAGCGGGAGAGAGATCACAAGGAGGCAGAGAGGCAGGCAGAGAGAGAGGGGGAAGCAGGCTCCCTGCTGAGCAGGGAGCCCGATGCGGGCCTCGATCCCAGGACCCTGAGATCATGACCTGAGCCGAAAGCAGAGGCTTTAACCCACTGAGCCACCCAGGCGCCCAGGGCTTAGCAATTTTTAAACTACTCTCTCTGTTTAAGAGGACTGAGAAAATAAATAAATATATTGTGGGAATATAAACCAGGTTTCTCATTGACAGAGAAGTAAATCACAAATACAGAAAGGCAAAGGGATAGAAGAAACCCTGTGGTTTTGAATATTAATTAGAATTATCAGTGTAAACTCATGCGAGTGCATGATTTTAATAAGAGGCCGATGACAGATGATGGTCAATGGATGGATGGATGGATGGATAGGTAGGTAGATAGATAGATAGATAGATAGATAGATAGATAGATAGATAGATAGATAGATAGTTAGATAGATACTCCCTAACTCTTTCTGCTGAGATGGCAAAAAAACAGACACCCTGTTAGCAATGAGGATACCTAGTGCTGAGATCTTGCTTTCTGAATACAATCCTCAATTAAAAGGAACCAAGGTGACTTGGGGCACCTGGTGGCTCAGTCAGTTAAGCAACCCACTCTTGATTTTGGCTCAGGTCTTGATCTCAGGGTCATGGAATCTTGTGTGGGGCTCCATGCTGAGCATGGAGCCTACTTCAGATTCTCTCTCTCCCTCTCCCTCTGCCCCTCCTCTCTCTCTCTCTCTAAAAAACAAGGAATCAGGGTGCCTTTACGAAATGGCTGATTCCAAGACTGGGGCATAGAAAGTATAAAATTAGCCTAGAACATCTTGTTGTGCCATAAAGTGAGAAGGTATTCAGGAAGTGATAGGGAATTATCAAAGGTCACACAGACAGTTTGATGAGACTATTGCAGTTCAACTGGGAACAATTTGAATGTCAAAGTAAGTTAATTATAATAAAGGGTAATAATCTATTAAATAAAATAATAACTCATGAGTCCACACTGACAAAAATCAGTTAATCAATACAGGTAAGCTCTTTCTTGCAGTAGGAAACTAAAAAACGTGGGAAAAAAGATAAGTTTGTCATTTGGCAACTATATTCATTTTCTCTCTACTACAATAAATTACCACAAACTTGATGGCTTAAAACAATGTAAATGTATTATCTTGCAGTCCTATATGTCAGAGGTCTGACAGAGGTAACTGAGTTAAACCCAATGTGTCTAGAATGTTGGGTTTTTCTGAAGACTCTTGGGAAATAATCTTTTTTTTTTTTTTGCCTTTTCCAGATTTTAGATGCTGCCATTTCTCTTCTCACAGACCTACTCCTCCACCCTCAAAGCTATCAAAAGTGAATCAGTTACTTCTCACATGTTTCACAGGAACATTCACAGCCCTATTTCCTTGGGACTAACTCTTTCTGTCTCACTCATCCACTTTCAGGGACCCTTCTGATTAATTTCAGTCCACTCACATAATCCAGATAATTCTCCTTAATTTAAGGTGAGCGGGTTAGCAACCCTGATTCACCTTTGCCATGTTACCTAACATATTTATAGGTTCCAAGGATTTTGATACAAACATCATGGAGGTAAGGACATTACTCTCTCCCTCTCCTTCTCCCTCTGCCCCTCCTCTCCCCTCCCTGTTTGTACAAAAAGTACAAAGGAAAAAATGGAAGATATCTAGAGTATACAGTTGAAAGACTACTAGATTAGATGTGTGTCGAAGTAATAACAAAATCAGGAACATGAAGTTAGTGTAAATAATAGTACATGTACTGAGATTGAAAATTCAACTGAAAGTGAGGCATGTTTGGAGGAAAATCAAATATTGGATTCTTCAGTAGGTAGGTGATACTTATAACCACAGGACTTGGTAAGACCATTTAATGAGAGGCAGATGAAAAGTTGTTGAGAACTAAGTTTTAGGGAACAAGGGCATTAAAAGGTTAGAAACCTGAAGACGAGCAACGACTCTACTGAGAGATTGGACGGCCAAGAGAAGAAAATATAGGAGAGGATAGTATCTTGTAAGTCGGGAGAATAATTTTTTTTCCCCAGAATATTTTTTTTTGGTCCACAGTGTTAAATGTTACTGAGAAATTGAGTAAAATGAGAACTGAGATTGACCACTGGATTTGGCAATACTGCATTTCTTAATGACCTTGACAAATGAGATTTCACGGAAGCAGTGAGGTTGAAAGACTAATTGATGTGGTTCCAAGTGGGAAAGTATGGAAAATGAAAAAGTAGATGCAGAAAAGGAAGAGAATGTTTAGAGATTTTCTATGAAGTAGAACAGAGACATGATGCAGTAGTTACAGGTGATCGTGAGTAAAAGGAACATTTTCTCTTGCTTTCTTTTTATGTTGAGTGTTACTTAAACAATCTTTACGATGATGGCAGTGACTCAGGGGAGGCAGACCATTGATAAAGCAGGAATTAGAAGATCCCGGGGGCAAAGCCCTGCTGTGGGTGACAAGGAATAGATCAGTGCAGAAAGGAAAGGTTCGAACTAGACAGGAACAGTTCATCTCTTCTAACAGGAGGGAACGCAGAGTTTGTGGGAACAGTTGTAAGTAGGTTAGCATATTTGGTGGTGAGAAGTTAGATTATCTTCTGATTGTATTTTTCTCCATGGAATTAAAAAGAAAAACTAGATCTGCAGTTGATTAAGAAATTAAAAAATAAAGAAGTTTGAGAAGCCAGAAGAAGGTATAAAACAGCCTTCTCAGAAAGTAGTTTATGAATTGGCTAGTGTAATGCAATAGTATTACTAAATAGTGCAAGGGCATCCCTCAGTTTCATGGTCATGAGTGTAAAGTGGCATCAGTCAACAAGAATCCATCTTCAGCTTCTCTATGTCCATGTGGAATATAATTGGATTAAACCAGGCTGAGACTTTACAAAGGGAAAAGCAAAGGACAGAGGAACAAGCAAGCTGAGAATTATGCTAGAGAGTAAATATAGTGATAGACAATTGAAGCTTAAGGTACACAAAAGGAAAAGGAGAACGTAAAGTAATAGAAAGTAAAAAAGTGTAAGGGGCCAAATGATCAGAAGTCAAGTTGTGAGTGGAATGATTATTAGAATTGGAGAACTTTAAAATAAGAGGTAGAGACCAGAGAATGGAGAACTAGGTTATCAAGATTTGGGGGCAACACTACAGCTATTTTTAATGATAAGAAACAGGGAATGACAAGGGAGTAGGTAGCTGGGATTGGATGAGCAAAGGGATCATCAGAAATTGGGTATCAGGAAACTAATTATCCAAAGTGTTAAATTAATGGATATTGAGGTTGCAATGGATATAGTGATAATGAGAAAACATCTAGCAAAGTATTGCAATTTCCATGAAAGAGGGCATGAACATGGGATCATAGGTAACTGAAATCTCTGGTAGCACAAACTTTAAAGGAGCTAATATCTTATGTATGTATGTATGTATGTATGTATGTATGTATGTGGATCTTTTTCCATTTGTTTATTTGTTGGGTTTTTTGTTTCTGTTTTTTGGGTTTTGTTGCTGCTGTTTTTGTAGTAAGGGTCAACTGAAACAGCAACGAGGAGCAATGTGAATCCCCACCTTACCTCCAGGTCCTGTGTTGATAAGGGATATGGCAGGCGGTAGGGGCACAAAACAAAACCAAAAAAAAATCTCTTCCACAAGGGGACTCCAGGGAAAGTTTTCTGGGTGTGACTAAGCTAGAAAAAGATGAAGGGAATATATATGCAATCCTTAATCCCTGTGTTTTAGCTCAAATCTTAATACTGAGATTTCTTCAAAGCTTGGCAATTTGCCCACTTTTGAAATTGGCATTCAATGGACATGGAAAGAGGACATTCTGAACAGTGCGTTTTTGCTAAGAATATCCTTTTTCTTTAAACCTAGCAGAATGCAAAGGGTGATCCTACTATCAGCCCATTTGTCTTGCTGTGTGATGGAGATTTCTCCCTCTAAAATTTAATTTGTGGGAATTGCTTATAAATGTATCCTGGGAACAATTTTGATTAAATCCAAATAAATGATAAATAGCATGCTTAAGTCCATTTATATTTATTTCTCCTTTGTTAACCATGTTTGGCAACACCTCAAAATTTAGTGCTATCTGCAAATTTCATTAGCAGGCAATTTATTCCCCCCTGGAGATGATTAATAAAGATGGAAAATAAAACCTGACCTCATGCCAAAGCTCCTGCAGCCCCCTACGAGCCACTTCCTCACAACTGGACGCACTCCCATTTATCACCACTTTCCTTTGCACCACCACAGCCAGCATGCCAAATGATGTGACAGTGTTCAGATCCAAGCCAACGTGAAACAGGTTGGAACACTAACTTTTCTGGGACACTCCACGAAATGCTTCAAGTACTGCCCCAATAAAATACAGATTGTATTTCACAAGGCTACTAGCTTTGTCCTTCTGCAAACAGACACAGTGTTTGCCATCCCTTATTTTTTATAAGTCCATATAGCCATACTACTGAGTCTGTGTTTTCTGGCTGTTTATAGATTTCCTTTCAATATCTGGGACTTAAAGAAAAAAATAAGTACTGCCATCACACATATCACATCTCTCTGATTACTCTCTTCTGTTTGAAGTTCTGTACCCTGTCTGCTTTCCCTTAGCTGCCTGGCATTATTCCAGTTCTTAATGATATTTCAAATATTCTTCTAAGTAGTTTAACAAATGTCAGCCCACTTTTCCTGCCTCCAAGTGATTGTGAATTAGACTATGCTGATATTAATATTCTCTAAGTTCAAACTTTAATGTAGCCGTGGAGTCAAATGATTTCTGGTTGCTTTCTTTATTTTTTCCCTACTCACATCTTTTGTTGAGGAATTTTCACATAATTGATGGAATCAGTTGTGAAATTAGTCTGATTTGAACATTAAAGCTTAGAACATTAGATTAACCTTTACTTTTTCAAATTTCTTATTAAATAGCAGAGTCTGTATTCTTACACAACAAATAAAAAGTCAGTTTGAACTATTCCTGCAAACGTGATTAAAAAAATCAGTTTACCACAAAAAGCACTTTTACTTCAATAGCTGGCTTTTGTTTTGTTTGTTTTGTTTTTGTTTCTAGCCCGGTTTTCCTATTTGTTTTGCTCATTTAAATATAAAACTTCACTATTATATATGTTATGGAAAATCTGAGATCCAAACCAGTCTAAGAAAACATTTCAAAACTTTGTTAGTTTTATGAAGATGCTGAAACAAACTAAAAATTCCTTCAATTCCTTGTTAATTACTAATAAAATATTTCTTTAGAATCATTTTATATAACTCTCTAAAATACTTGCTTTAAGGAAAACAGAATTATTGGTAAATAGCTTTTACAAACTCTTACTGGTAGCATATATTTAGTAATTTTGATTAAGACAGAAAGAATTTGGGGCAGTTAGGTGGCTCAGTCCCTTAAGCATCTGCCTTCAGCTCAGGTCATGGTACCAGGATCCTGGGATTGAGCTCCACGTCCTCTGGCTCCCTGCTCAGCTCGGAGCCTACTTCTCCCTCTCCCTCACTCCCTCCCCCAGCTTGTGCTCTCTCTCTCTCTCAAATAAATTAATAAAATCTTAAAAAAAAAGACAGAAAGAAGCTGAGTATACCATCATCTCTGAAAGTTAAATGTGAACTTTTAAAAATAATTAAAGAATATCAGAGTGAATGTTTTACATTTCCCAATAGCACTAGAGCAACATCTTGTTAGACTATTAATATAGGTACTGGACATCCTACAGCTTGTTTGAATGTAACTGGATTTTTCTACGTGCTTCACAATTTTTGAAGAAATATCAGTATAGTTAACAATAAATGTTTTGTATATAAATGTTAATGTATAAATGTCTTAATATTTCCACTTCAGGGCAACTGGATGGCTCAGTGGGTTAAGCCTCTGCCTTCAGCTCAGGTCATGATCTCAGGGTCCTGGGATCGAGTTCTGCATCAGGCTCTCTGCTCAGCAGGGAGCCTGCTCCCTCCTCTCTCTCTGCCTGCCTCTCTGCCTACTTGTGCTCTCTCTCTCTCTGTGTCAAATAAATAAATAAAATCTTAAAAAAAATATTTCCACTTCATTTTTCTCAGAGCCTGAGACTGATGGTATGCTGATGGGAGCAGGTGTATTTGTCTGATCATTCATCATTCAGGTCCTGAGAGTTGAAAAATTAAAATAAAAGCCAATATGACATGAAGAAATTTACAAATAACTGGTTATTTAAAAAATTTGTTTCAAATATATATACCCTCATACTTGAAAGAACACTGATAGTTGAGCTGATGTAAGGGTTTGTATTTGTTTTTTAGACTGGGTATCCTTGAACTACAAATAACATTTCCATGGGCAGGGGTAGGTTAGTGACCTGCAAATGAGGGATGAAAATGAGCAAGACAAAAATGCCAGGAAATAGGAATCTTTGGGATTAAAGAGTCAGGTAGAAGTTATTGTAGATGAATCACAGTGATGAAGCCTGGAAAGAAAGCTTGAGAGTCATGTTTGAGGGTGTTGACTAGTATACCAAGAAGTTAGACTTTTTATCATGAGAAATTGGAACATTTTGAAGGATTTAAACAAAATTATATCAATAGAGTTGAGCTAAAGAACAATTAACTTACCACAGAACAGAGTCTGGAAGAGAAAAGTAAGAGATATGAGGCAGGGAACTAGTTAAAAAATTTTTGCAAAAGTCCAGGCCATGAGTAATTAATAAACTCAAAAAAAAAAAAAAAACACCCCACCACCACCAACAACAAAAAAACATTTACCTACCCTCTACTATCTTCCAGGAACTCTTCAAGGTGATCAGAATACAGAAGTAAAAAAACAGAATAAAATTCCTGACCTCATCGAGGTTACATTCCAGCAGTAGGAGGCAAATAATAAACAAAACAAAAATAAATAAGTAAATAATACAGTGTGTGAAGAGGTGTTAAATGATTTGGGGAAAAAATAAACAGGGAGAGAGTATCAGACATATGAGATGGGAAATGGAGGGAGTTATAATTTTAAATAAGTCACAGTAGGCTTCATCAAGAAGGGAACACCTGAGAAAAACCTTGAGTGAGTAGGTGATATGGATATCTGGAAACACTTTCCAGGAAGAGGCACAATCTGTGGAGAGAAGCTCAGGCAGAAGGGTGCCAGAATACTCAAGGGAGAAGCAGGAAGCCAGCACAGCTGGAATAAGGTGATTTAAGAGAAGGAGAAAGTGAGATATTAGAGGGGAGTTGGTAAGACTGAATAGGCTTTTACGGCACATTATAAGACTATCTTTTGCTCTGAGGGAAATGGGAGCTTTTGGAAGCCTTCAGCAGAGGAGTGACATAATCTTATTTATGTTTAAATGAATAAATATATTTTAAAGAAATAATTATGTTTGAAGAAAATAATTCTATTTTGAAGAAATCCTTATGTTTTCAGAAAATAACTATGACAGATATTGTGAAAATAGACTCTCAGGCAGGACCAAGGGCAGGGCTCAAGCAGAAACCAGGAGACCTCCTGCTATAACAACGGTTAAAATAGAGAGGGTGTTAGCAGCAGAGAAGGTGAGAAGTGGTAACAAGAACCCGAATTGGGATAGCATTAATAGAAATGGCAAGGTCTGAACTAAATGAAGATTGATAGGTCTTATTAACTGCAAATATGGGATGAGGATGAGGGAGTATTTCACCTCCACTCTCCATTTTTCACTCAGGATGACTGAGAGCTCTGTAACGCCCTTCATAGAAACAGGTAAGTTGTGGGGGGGGGCGGGAGCAGTTTGAAGGAAGAACAGCTGGTTTTAATCATACTAAATACGAGAAGTTAGTGAACTCTAGCAGTGTGCAGAACTCAGAGAAGGTGTTGAAAAATATATATTTATATAATTATGAACAGATCCAGGTGTTGTGGGACCTGAAACTTATCAATTTAGGGAGAGGCATCTTTAAGAAAAGTAAAAGAATACTGCAAATACAAAATTCTGTTTGGGATCTTGAAAGTACCCCTGAAAGTGAGACCTACAGAAGCTTAAATATCACAGTGAACCCTCCACCACAATCCATTCTGCTGATACCACAAAGGAGTTAGAATGGAATATTACTTTGGGGGACAATGAGATAAGATACTCTCGAAGAGCAGAGAAGGTGGAAAAAGAACCAAGATAAAGCAATTCCAGGGTTTCAATTTCGGGAACTAGAGGTGACTGGAATGGCCACACATCCATAAAGATCTGTATGACAAGCACTATGCCAGATGCTGGGAGCCTGTCACCATAGGATACAATGATAAGGAGCCTACTTCAGAGGACTCTGGGAAAAGGGCAATAAATGATCCAGAAGCCAAAATATCGAGAACACTCACTTAAGAGATTTATCCACATCATTACCTGATTTTCTCATTTCTCCTAAGTATAAGCCTATCATAAACTAATTGCTGCTTTAATGACTGAGTAAGAAAGCATACTGCCTATGTAAAAACATTATTTTTTTTACCCATGAGACGCAACTTAGCACATGTGAGGCCAAGGGCTCTTTGATTCCTGTAGAGACTTTTACATGCAACTGAATCTATGTGTCCTTGAATAATTCATTAGAATTTACTCTTAGAATTAGCCTTTTTTCTTTATTATTTTATTTATTATTATCTTCCATGGTTTCTTTTTTTTTAAAGATTTTATTTATTGATTTGAGAGAGAGAGAGAGAGAGAATGAGCTAGGGGGAGGGGCAGAAGGAGAGGGAGAAGCAGACTCCCTACCCACCCCCACCCCCGCTGAGCAGGGAGCCAGACGTGGGGCTCGATCCCAAGACCCAAAGATCATAACCTGAGCCAAAAGGAAATGCTTAACCCTCTGAGCCACCCAGACGGCCCCCATTGTTTCTTATTTACACATTGTTAAAGCCTTTTTAAAATTTAAGTTCAATTAATTAACATATAATGAATGTATTATTGGTTTCAGAGGTAGAGGTCAGTGATTCATCAGTCTTATATAATATCCAGCTCTCATTCCATCAAATGCCCTCCTTAATGTCCATCACCTAATTACCCCATTCCTGCACCCCTCCCCTCCAGCAACATTCAGTTTATTTCCTATGACTAAGAGTCTCTTATGTTTTGTCTCCCTCTCTAGTTTCATCTTCTTTTACTTTTTCCTCTCCCCCTATGATCCTGTTTTGTTTCTTAAATTCCACATATGATTGAAATCATATAACTGTCTTTCTATGATTGACTTACACAGTTACATAATTTTTATTAAAAGTAAGTTTTATTAATTTTCAAAATTGTCTAATTGTTTGGTGTAGGAAAAATCAAATACCCCAAAACTACATATCTCTTATTTCATTGCTTTTCTTGTGAGTATTTACTGGTTTGATGACTCTACAGATACTTTGTCTGTGTTTTACCTTAAGGTAAAGCAATTTCATAGTTATTTTACTATTTATGAATCAATTAAAATACTACTGAATAATAAGGACTAAATACAAATTTTTTTCAGATAGTATATGAATTTTAAAAATAGTTTCTGTCACAAACATACACACGCATACACATACACATTCCAAGTCCACGAGAACTCTCTTTTGTCTTACCTGAATTTCTTAAGGAAGAAGAAAAAAAAACCCTAAAACTAATTAAACAAGAAAAGTCCTTTTTAGAAGGGATTTCACTTTCCCTAATAGCTTATAAAAATTTTCTATAATCTTAGCTTGTCTAGTTTTCAAACTTGATCCCAAAATTCAGGACTAAATCAACAAGTTACTCTTATGTAATCATTGTCAGAGTTTACGAAGACTCCTCTACAAAGTAATATTTTGAAAAGTAATATACCCTCATTTCCCTGAGGCTAGAACTACATTGAATTATGTCTTTGGTATCATCAACAGCAACTACCTATTTTTGATACTCAGATATTGAAAAGAAACTTCTAATCGTGGAAAAAAAGACTATGCCATTGGGAGGTCTGAGTTTGAATACTGACTACTTGGGTGACTTTAGGCATGGTACCTTACCTTCCAGAATCCTATTTATCCAATCTTTAAAATAAGAGTAACTATGCCTACTTTAGAGGAATATGAATTCATATATGCCCAATGTTGGCACATGAGTAGATTACCATTTTGAAACCAATAGGAATGAAATACTGAGGGACAATTACAATGAATTCTCTAATTTCATAAAATTTTACACAAAAGGAATATGAGCTGTTTTGTAATTTTTCTTCATTTTTTTTCTTCCCTCTAGGCCTGGCTTTCTACTGAAGCATTTTCAGGACTCCATAGGAAGGAATTGTTTTAAACATCTAGTTTATCTTTTTTCTGCCATTTTTCCTCCATTCAAAGATACTTCTTTTTTCATGAACCAAGTAACCTTCTCACCTAACCCAAATTAAAAATTTGATCTAAAATGATTATTATGCTAAAGTATAAATAACCCACATCTTCAGGTACTATCTCTTAATAGGTCACCGTGTACATTCAATAATAAAATTAAAAATACTAGATTTCAAAAATATAGCACTTTAGAAGGAAAACCATAGTAGAGTTCTATTTCACTTTTGTGATAGGGTGGTAAAGTCAGCCACCTTCCCTTTTTCTTTCTTTTTTTTTCCCCTTGTTCCATGATGAGAATTTAGGGAACTAGTGCATGCACATTAATTAATTAATTTATTCATCCAGAAAATATTTATGAAATAACGTACTGTTATCTTTGTGGGTATAACAGTTATCAAAAAAGAGTTTCAACCTTCTTGGACTTAAATTATTAACAAGCAAGAGATATATACAAATAATTAAATATAATATCTGGTAACCCACCACATTTTATTTAACCTTAATAATACACATTGGAAGGCATTATTTGCCCTCACTGTCAGGTGAAAAACTAAGTCTGTGAGAGGTTAAATGATTTAACAATGGGTATTAGTTACAGAGCCTTAAACCAAATTTACATGTACATGATTCCAAAGATGATGATCTTTCCACCAAACCTTTCTGGTTGGACATTCTCATGATTGTCACTTCCTTTCCCAGTGTCTTCCTTTCTGTCTCTTGAGGGTACTATTTTTTTTTTAATCAGTATTTCAGAAGTCTATACTTGGAGTACTTGCTCACTGATCTAAGTAAAGGAAATCACAGAAGTCTAGAAAGGCTAAAGTTATGTAGGTTAGTGGGCAAGAGAAACACGTGAAAAATTTTAAAGGAAAGAAAGGGAAGATGAATTAGGGGCAAAGAAATAGGTCAAGAGGAATTTCAGGAAGTTTAAAATGTGTAAAATAGTTTATATATGCTCTACTCTGTGGCCACAGGAGATATTCTATGAAGATGTCAGCATTTTTCAAGATGTTTTAGGAGGATATGGGACTTTTTTAGGTATCATTTTCAATGCTAACTTGTCTCAGTTTTATTCAATATATATTTAGTTATCACCTAAATTTGACTTTACTGATTATGAAGTGGTATAAACATGTCATCTTTTTTTAAATCTTTTTTAAAGATTTTATTTATTTTTTTAAACATTTTTTAAAATTTATTTATTTGACACAGAGAGAGATCACAAGTAGGCTGAGAGGCAGGCAGAGAGAGAGGAGGAAGCAGGCTCCCTGCTGAGTAGAGAGCCCGATGCAGGCCTCGATCCCAGGACCGTGAGATCATGACCTGAGCCGAAGGCAGAGGCTTTAACCCAATGAGCCACCCAGGCACCCTAAAGATTTTATATATTTATTTGAGAGAGAGGACAGCATGAGTGGGGGAGGGGCAAAGGGAGAGGGAAAAGCAGGCTTCCAACTGAGCAGGGAGCCTGATGTGGGGCTTGATCCCAGGACCCTGGGGTCATTACCTGAGTCAAAGGCAGAGGTCCTAGCCAACTGAGCCACCTAGGTGCCCCATGTCATCTTTCCAGGCCATTCAAAATATTATTTACACTGCCTGGACCACATCACTCCTTCCTCCATCTGCAATGGCTATTTCTTACTTTTTCCTCAGGCCCTAACTTAATCTTTGAAAACTCTACCTAGCAACACCAAACCTCATGATACACACACACACACACACACACACACACACACACACACACACACCCCACAAATCTGAGCAGGGCATCTTCCCTTATATTCAGAATATTCTAGACCACTGCCTCCTCACAGATTTAGAGCATTTACCATGATACATTGTTAATTGCCTAGAAATCTATCATATCTCACTTTCTTCCTCCTCTCAAAAAATTCTATGATTTCCAATGACAATGGTCATCTTTTCTCTTTCATCATTTTCACCAGAGCCAAGTATATTGCCTGACACACATAAACATTTAGTAAATATTTGTCACATGAATCGATGAGTCATGATTGGCTTCATGAATGAATGGCTGAATGGACTACACTGAGCTTCCCTGCCTCCTTCAAGAAACTCTGGAAAACTATTTACAACTGGAGGAGTGAGATAGATCAAATTGACCCCAGAACATTTTCTCAATACAAAAGTTTGAGAACATTCCTTCTCTACCACAGTGCCTGCCATCAAGAGTATGATTAAGATCCTGAAAGTCAGAGGTCATGGAATTTTTGAAAAGGCTGACCAAATGAACTACCTGATCCACCTCTCACTGAAAATCTCTGCTCTATGGAAGGAAAATGAGTAATACATGGTTATCCCAAAGGCAGACTGACAGACATCCACATATAAATCGAGTGATAGTAGCTACTCCCAGACTCAGCCTGAGCAAGTCCGATGGAGCCCCAAAATCAAATGATATTTTACTATACATGGCTCTTTGTTGTAGATACGTTCCTCAGTTTTAGGTTGCATTGGCAGTTACACACATTGGTTTTATTTTGTCAAAGGTTTGCTTTACTTGACATTTTACTGTCTACAGGGTTCTTGTCAAAAAGTATTTCTGTTACAACTATGATGTGTATTTTCATGGTGGCTGAATGTTATTTTTTTGCATTTGAGAAACTAATTAAATATCCTGCTTCTCTGAATTCTAAGTAATTAATGAAGTGTGCAGGAATTAGCAGCTGGAGGTTCACACTGTGATTTTTTTTCTCTCTCATTGTCCACAGCAAGAGCTTAAAATAAACGAGAGCCATTTATTATTTGTTCTACATTAGAGCTTTAATTTTTAAAATGCAAGAGGAATGGAAAGATAAAGCGACCCAGTTGTGAGCTTGTTATTGTCTGTGTTTTGTTTTGTTTTGTGTTTATATTTCAAATCCCTAGTTCAATAAGGATCAGCACTGTCATGACTGACTCCATTTGGCAAATAACTGAATAGGTGCCATCACTAGAATGTACCAAGTTGACAGCATGTACCATAGAGAACTGAGAAAAGGTTTGCCTTCTTTAGCTATGAATTTGCAATTAGAAACTGAAATTTTGTATATATAATTTGCTAGTTCTCAAAAGTCTCTGTATGTGCTGGAAATAGAGGCAATAAAGTCAGAAAGCAAAAGCACTATTCTAAAACAGATATTCATTGATCTCTCCACCCTGTAGGAACCCTGAATTTCCAGTGTGTCCAATAGAAATGAGTGTGTTTAGTGTTATATCCACCTTCTTCCTCTGTACCTGCACAATTCCTACTTATTCCAAATTTCACCTGTCAATATCCCATACCTAGAATCCAAATCCACTCACTTTCTGAAGTGACCTAGTTCTCCCAATCTTTTTCTAAAGAGTCCCTACCCTGACCTACCTGTTGCAAGACTTCTTTCAGAATTAATTTTAATCTTGCTTCCTATGGTGAATTAACTAATGATCGCATCCTGACGAAATTTTTTCTCATGAATATTCTCATTAGAAAATTTCACACTAGTGAATAATTCTAAGGTAAATCACGAACAGGGCAATTTTTTTACTATCCTCTCCAAACTAGTTTCAGCCTAGGAGAGTTACACTTCCCTGATAAAAATATCATTGCCCAAAGTGTGTTTTAGATCTTGTGAATTTTAATTCTCTCAACAGAAATAACTCTAGGGACTGAAACCTCTCTTTCTTCTAAATGACAGCTGCCTAATTTACCTTCTTATGTAGGAGTGAAATAATATAGAAAAAAAAAGTTGAGATGAAGGGGGCCGTGACCCAAAGATACCAGAAGTCCAGTAAGACTGAGAAAGTGTTCTAATTGACACAAGGTGCCTAAACGTTTATGTTAATATTAACCTCTTAGAATAAAACCTCAACTCTGCAAATGTCACTGCTTTCTAAGGTTCAGGGAAGTTCAATAAAAAAAGTAGATTCTCTGTAGAAATAAAAGGAATTATAAATTAATTCTGATTGAAGAACCTTTTTCCCTGCCTTGAAAATTGCTGAAGCTCCTCCCTTCAAGGAACTACAGTGGGCTTCCTGTCCTTCACTTGATGTGATGTTAATTATATACCTGTCAGCCTACCTACTCTATTTAGAAGGCAAGTTGCACATTTTCCAACAACCCACCACTTAGTTCTCTTCCAATTTTTAAATAGTGCTGACTGGTACTTTTTAATTAGGATTTGACAGTTGAAATTTGCATTCCAAAGGCTTATTGAATTCTATGGAATTAGATTGCCTATTTTGTTCTACACGGGGGCGTGTGTGTGTGCATGCACGTGTGCGTGCGCGCGCACACATGCACACATACAACCTAGTCATTCCTAAGCCACTTTGTTGAATGTACAAACAGGCTCTCCTCTGCCTCAGTCTTCAGTAGCGTTAAGTCCTGGAGACTATAGGCAATTTGGCCTTTAAACCACCGCAATTTGATATTCTGTTAATGTAGTGTAATTTGGAATGGTAGGGAATTTGTATAAGTGTTAAAATACTTGTTCCTCTCCTATTCATTAATCTATACTGGCAACAAGCAAAGAATTTGTTGCAGCTTACTGGACTTTACTCTCATAACTCTGAAGCTAGTGCTGAGATTTTGATATGTGTTAAGTCCTAGAGATTACATACATAGCTAAACTTTTAGTTTACAGAAGAAAAACCTAGATCCTTGGAAAATTATGTTAATGCCAGTTATTATTTGCAATAACCATGTTTTTAAAACCATTTCTTTCAGGAAAAAAGCTTACTTTATTGATATCAAAGAACTTAATTTCTAGATAATTTAATATCAGATAAAATAAACCTCAGTTTTCAAATACACTACTTACCAATAATGCTGATAGCAAAAATGACTTTCTCAAAGCTTATAGGATTTTAAAACATTTTCTATTATATAAATCAAAAGATATCATATTTTATATCATAAACATTGTGCTGCTACAAATGACATAATTTAACATACTTTTGAGAAATTCATTTGTTATTTACCACAAAAGAAATTTATTTTTAAATTATATGTAAATATATTGCTCTATGTCTTAGGGAATATACCCATATTTAAAAAAATATAATGAGTCAAAACAACCGATCTTACAAAATCATTGTGAAATGTGTCTATCTCAAATTACTGAAACTTCCTTTGGTCCCAATCTACCAGATTCCAGTAACCAAAGGAAAGGTAATTTGGATAGAGGAAGAGTCTCTCAACTTCACTTAACCACGTGAAGCAAAATTGTACAATATAGGTCAAAGTTTTGTTCCTATCATATGAACTCAACATTAAGACAAGTTTCTTGGATGCCCCTTTCTAATATAATCATCAAGCCTGAGTGTATTCAACACTGAAATTCTTAAGATGCTATTGAATGATGAAACTCTCCAGAGCAGTGTAAATTTTTCAGAGCCTACACAATGTAAATTCAGCGTCCAGAATACATTATAAAAAATTTTGCCACATGAAGAACCAAAGATGTTTTACTAATTCTTGGAGAAAAGGTTAATCAACAGATGCTAATCCTGAAGATAGTGCAAATGGGGAATTATCACTATACTAGTCTGCTTGAGTTGTTATAACCGCATGGGCAGCTTAAGCAACAGGAGTTTATTTTCTCACAATTCCAGAGCCTCTTAGTCCAAGAACAAGGTGCTACTGAAGTTGGTGTCTAGGCATCTCTTCCTGGCCTGTAGATGGTTGCCTTTCACTGTACAGCTGCATGTGTGCAGAGAAATAGAAATCTCTGGTGCCTCTTCCTATTAATTACCAGGACACCAATCCTATCAGAATAGGGCTCCGCCCTTAAGACCTTGTTTAACCTAATTACCTCCCTCAAGTCACAATGGGGGTTAGGGTTTTGACATATGAATTTTGGAGGAACACAACTCAGCCCATCACAATTATACAAAAGCTTTAAAGCAGCTATGAAAACTATGCTTCAGGAAGTAAAGGAAATACATTTGAAATAATTGGGAAGAATAGAAGTTCCTGAAAGAAATAAAAATGATTTTTAAAAGAACCAATCAGAAATTTTTGCACTGAAAAGTACAATTTATTATATAACAAAATAAAAAATAACATTAGAATGGGTTTAAATAACTGAATGGAAATGACAGAAAAAACAGTATATGAAATTGAAGGTAGGTCAGTAGAAATTATCTAATCTTTATCTAAATAAAGCAAGCCAAGGAACTATAGTATAATGTCATTAGTGTACCTGAATGAAATAAGAAATTGGCATACATAAAAGTGAATGAAGAAATAGTGTTTGAAAACATTTCAAAGTTGGAGAAGGACCTACATTTAGAGATTCAAGAAGCTCAACACATACAAAACAGGATAAAATAGAGATAGATTTTGCTCCAATACTTTAAAAACAAAGACAAAGAAAAATATCTTGAAATCACTCAAATAAAAGTGATACATTACATATAGGGGAAGACAACTTGAAAACTAATGGATTTCTTACCAAGAATCTAGAAGTGAAATAATAATATCTTCAAAGTGCTGAAAAAAAATATATCAACCCAGAATTCTAGACTGAAAGAAAATATCTTTTGGAAATGAAATTTTCCTCATATGACAGAAAATTAAGAGAACTTTCAGCCAGTAGACCTCCTGTAAAAGAAATATTAAAGGAAGTTCTTCAGGCGGAAACTAAATGATACAAGAGGGAAACATAGACTATCAAGAATGAAAGGCAAGCATTAGAAATACTAAATATCTGAAAAAATACAAAAGTCTATTTTCTCCTTTTACATTCTTTAAAATATGTATGAGATCAGAATGTATAAGTTGTAATGTTTTCTGGTCAGATTTTTAAGGTATGTAGATGGAATATATATGATAACTATAATATGGGGAGATGTTAAGAATCCTACAGATTATAAGACACCTATATTTTTTTATAAAATTGATAAAATGTTAACTCTAAATAGACTGAGGAAGTTTAAATAAAGTATGTTATAATTAATCAATCAAATGACAAAAACAGATATAGCCAAAAACAAATAAATAAAGTAAAATGTACAAAAATACTCAAAATTTTTTTCTTTCTTCTTTTTTTTTTTTTGGTTAAAGATCTTATTTGTTTATTTATTTAGAGAGAGAAAAAGAGAGCATGAGTGGGGGGAGGTACAGGGGGAGAGAGAAAGAGAATCTCAAACAGGCTCTATGCTGAGTGGGGACCCTGACATGGGGCCCATCTCATGACCCTGAGATCAAGAGCTGTGCTGAAATCAAGAGCCAGATGCTTAAGCAACTGAGTCACCAGGTGCCCCAAACACTCAAAATTTCAAAGAGAAGTCAGGAAAAGGAAAACAGAACTATTAAAATTGGAGAGAGCAACAGCAAAAAGTAAAATTTTAAACAATATCAAGAATTAAATTAAATCTAAGTGTTTTTTTTTAAAGATTTCATTTATTCATTTGACACAGAGAGAGAGAGAGAGATTACAAGTAGGCAGAGAGGCAGGCAGAGAGAGAGGAGAGAGGAGGAAGCAGGCTCCCTGCTGAGCAGAGAGCCCGATGTGGGCCTCGATCCCAGGACCCTGGGATCATGACCTGAGCCGAAGGCAGCGGCCTTAACCCACTGAGCCACCCAGGGACCCTAAATCTAAGTGTTTTAAATACAATAATAAAATAGGTTGTCAGATTCAATTAAAAACAGTATTACCTGTCTATATAAATCTACTTTAAATAGATGAGTAAAAATTAAAATAATAAAGTGAATATATCATGAAAACAATAATCAAAAGAAAGTTCAAATAGCTAGATTAATATCAGATAAAGGAGACTTCAGAACAAGGAATATTACCAGCAAGAAAGAAATACTTTGCATAATGATAAAGGGTTGAATAAAGCAAAAAGACATAACAAGCCTGAATAGGTGTGTACCTACCAACAGAGTTTCAAAATATATGAAGCCAAAAGAACTCAAAGGAGAAATACACAAATCCACAAATACAGTTGGAGGTTTCAACACTTCTCTCAGTAACAGAACCAGTTGACAGAACATCAGCAAGGATAAAAACACATAAACAGCATTATCAACACCTTGACCTCATTAATATTTATAGAACAATCCAGCCACAGAATATACCTGATTTTCAAGAGCACCTGGAATATTTATCAAAACTGACAATATTCTGGGCCATAATACAAACCTAAACAAATTTAAAATAACTGAAATTATGCAATATTTTCTGACCACGACATAATTTATCTAGATATTAGTAATAAAAAATTTTAAAAATTTTCCATTTGAAAATAAAACATAAATTCTTAAATGATTTGTGTCAAATAGGAAGTGTCAAAGGAAATTAGAAAATATTTTGAACTGAAAAAATGAGAATACAACATATCAAAATATGTGGGAAATAGCTAAAACAGTGCTTCAAGAGGTAGGTATAGTATTAAGTGCTTATGTTAGAAAAGAAGTTCTCAAACCAATAATTCAAACTTAAGAAAATAGCAGAAGATAAATTAAATGCAAACAAAGCAGAAGGAAGGAAATTATGAAGAATAGAAAATAATATAATAAAAAAACTTAAAAATAGTAGAGATAATCAGTGAAACTAAACAGTTTTTTGAAGAAATTGATAAAATTCATAAACCTCTAATGAGACTGACAAAGAAAAAAAAATGAGAGAAGACACCGATTATCAATTTTAGGAATGAAAGAGGGAATGTCAAAAGAGATCCTACAGACATTAAAAAGGTGATTAGGGAATACTAAGCACAATTCTGTGACCATTAACTCACACAGATAAACTAAGCCAATATCTAGAAGGATATAAGCTATAAAAACTCATTCCAAAAAAAGATTTATAATATGAATAATGCTATACTTATTAAGTAAAGTGAATTTGTATTTAAAATCATCCCAACAAAGAAAACTCCCAGATGAGGGACACCTGGGTGGCTCAGTCATTTGTGTATCCAACTCCTGATTCCAGCTCAGGTCATGATCTTAGGGCCCTGGGATTGAGCCCCACATTAGGCTCCTCACTCAGCAGGGAGTCTGCTGGAGTATTCTCTCCCCCTCTCCCTCTGCCCCCTTCCCACTTATGTTCTTTCTCTCTAAGATAAATAAATAAATCTTAACATATAATAAAACTCCCAGATGATTTTATTCGCAAATTTGACAAATCCTTAAAGAAGAAATTATACCAATTATGCCAAACTCACCCAGAAAACAGAAAAGAATAAAATATTCCCTAATTTATTTTATGAGGCCAATACTTTCCTGATAATAAAATCAGCCATAATATTATAAATTAAAGGATACTGACCACATACCCAAATCTCTCACAAATAAAAAGGCAAATTCTCTCAACTGATTATTAGCAAACCAATCCATCAAACATAACTTTAATGTCATCAACAAATGGAGTTTTCCTGGAAAAACAAGGTTGTTTCAAAATTTAATCAATATAACTCACATTACAAATAAATTAATATGTATTTATAATCATCTCATCATATGGAAATATAATTTAACATCCATTCATGATAAAACACATGCATATACACAGACATTGAATAAAATGAGAATGGAAGAGATTTGAGGGGGCCTGGGTGATTCTGCCAATTAAGGGTCTGACTTTGCTCAGGTCACAATCTTAGGGTCCTGGGGTCCAGCCTTATGTCTGGCTCCCCACTAACTAGGGAGTCTGATCCTCCTTCTCCCTCTGCCCCTGCCCTTGCTTGTGCTCTCTCTCTCTCTCTCTCTCAAATAAATAATCTTTAAAAAAATGGAAGAGATTTCCTTAATCTTATAAAACATACCCATAATAATCCAAAAAGATACAGGAATCCCAATGTTTAGTTCAGCATTACTTACAATAGCCAAATTATGAAGCAACCCAAGTGTCTACTGATAGAAGAAAAGATAAAGAAGACGTGGTATATACACATAATGGAATATTATTCAATCATTAAAAAAACAATGAAATCTTAACATTTGCAGCAACATAGATGGAAGTAGAGAGTATAATGCTAAGGAATGAGTCAGTCAGAGAAAGGAAAATACCACATGATTTCACTTATATGTGGAATTTAAGAAACATAACAAATAAAAAAGAGACAATCCAAAAACAGACTCTTAACTGTAGAAAACAAGCTGATGGTTACAGAGGGGAGATGGGTAGGGGGATAGATGAAACAGGTAAAGGGGGTTAAGAATACACATCTTCTCATGGGCACTAGAATGGTTGAATCACTATATTGTACACTTGAAATGAGTACAGCATTGTATGTTGTATTCATGGTTTGGAAGACATATTTTTAAGATGTTTCTTGCATTAGAGTTCTTCAGAGAGATGAAAGCAATGATGTGTGTGTGTGTGTGTGTGTGTGTGTGTGTAGAAAGAATGAGAGAGACAGAGATTAAGATTTAAGAAATTGACTCATGCAGGGGCACCTGGGTGGCTCAGTTGGTTGAGAGTAGGATTCATGATTTGGACTCCGGTCATGATCTCAGGGTTATGGGATTGAGCGCTGTGTTGGGCTCTGTATTCGGTGAGGAGTCTGCTAGAGATTCTCTCTCTCTCCCTCTCCCTCTCCCCCTCCCCCACTCATGCACTCTATTTCTCTAATAAATAAATAACGTTTTTAAGAAAAAATAAAGAAGTCAACTCATGCAATTATGGAGGCGGGCAAATCCAAAATCTACAAGGTAGGTAGGTATTCAGGGAAAGTCCAGTGTTGCAGTTCCAGACCAAAGACTGACTACTGGCAGAATTCCTTCTCGCGTGGGAGAAATCCATGCTTTTGTTTTAGTCAGGCCTTCAGATAATCAGATGAGGCTCACCCTTATGAAGAATCATTTGCTTTACTCAAAGACTACCAATTTTAATGTTAATGTTATCCAAAAACAGCCTCACAGAAACACCCAAAATAATGTTTGACAAAGGGCACCTGGGTGGCTCAGTGGGTTAAAGCCTCTGCTTTCAGCTCACTCAGGTCATGATCTCAGCGTCCTGGGATCGAGGCCCGCATCGGGCTCTCTGCTCAGCAGGGAGCCTGCTTCCTCCCCTCCCTGTCTCTCTGCCTGCCTCTCTGCCTACTTGTAATCTCTCTCTGTGTCAAATAAATAAATAAAATCTTAAAAAAAATAATAATGTTTGACAAAATATCTAGACATCATGGCTCAGCCAAGTTGACAAAAATAATTAAGTACACATCTCTGAAACTGATCTATAGATTCAATACAATCCCAACCATTATCTATGAAGTCTTTTTTTGTCATAAAATGATTATAAAATCTATTTGGAAAATTAAAGATACTAGAGTATTTAAAACAACTTTAAAAATAAAGAATTATTTGGGAGACTTAACTACCCTATTGAAAGATCTATTATAAATGTAATATAAATCTACATAGCAATTATGCAATGTGGTATTTGCAGAAGTCTAGGTACATACCGAAATGGAACAGAGGAGAGTCCAGTCATAGACCCACACATATATGGCTAATGGATTGTTAATAAAAAATGATATTCAATGGATAAAGGATCTTTTCAAGAAAACAAAAAAATCAATCCATACTTCTCACCTTATACAAAAATTAACTCTACATTGATTACAGACCAAAGCCTAAAACCTACAAAATTCAAATGTCTACAATAAAACAAAATAAAATATTTTTTACTGGATTAGGCACATATTTTTGGATATGACACCCAGATCACAATCTATAAAAGAAAAAAAGGTATAAATTGGATTCCACAAAAGTTTAAAATGTACCTGTTAAAAACATGGTTAAGAATGAAAAGGGAAGGCTACAGAATATGAGAATATATTTGCCAAACACACATCTTTTACCCAGAATATACACAATTCAATTCAATAACAAGAAAACCTTTCAATTCAATAACAAGAAAATAAAAAAAATAAATAAACTGAAAAGCCAAAAGAGAGTTGAACAGATACTTCATCAAGGAAAACATATGGGTGGCAAGCACATGAAAAGAAGCTCAAAAAATAAAAAAGTAAAGAAAAGAAGCTCAGCATCATTAGTCACTAAGGAAAAGCAATTTATTAGAATGGATACATTGAAGAAAAAAAACTTGACAATACAAAATGCTGGGAAAGAATCTTTCATCATACTAGTGCAAATGCAAAATACTACAGACATTTTGGAAAACAGTTTACTACAGTCTTATAATACTAAGCCTTTATTTATCATATCCAGCAATCTCACTCTATGCACTTACCTGAAAGGAATAACTTGTATATGAATGTTTATCATGGCTTTATTCATAATTACCCCCAACTGAAAACAACCCAACATATCCTTCAACAATAAATGGATAAACAAAATGTAGTTCTGTCATACATACTGAGCAACAAGAAGGACATCACTGATCCATGCAACAATATGTATGCATTGCTGTAAGAAAAAGAAAGATTATATATTGCATGATTCTTNTCTGAGCGACATAAATCAGAGAAAGACAATTATCATATGATCTCTCTGATATGAGGAACTTGAGAGGCAAGGTGGGGGGTTGTGGGGGGTAGGGAGGGAAAAATAATGAAACAAGATGTGATGGGGAAGGAGACAAACCACAAGAGACTCCTAATCTCACAAAATAAACTGAGGGTTACTGGGGGGTGGGAGGGTAGGGACAGGGTGGATGGGTTATGGACATTGGGGAGGGTTTGTGCTATAGTGAGTGCTGTGAAAGGTATAAGCCTGATGATTCACAGACCTGTACCTCTGGGGCAAATAATAATAATAAAATAAATAAAATTTAAAAATAAAAAAAATAATTATGTTTTTGCTAATAAATAAATAAATAAATGAAATGAAATCATGAATTAAATACATTAAAATAAAAAATGGATCAGTGATGGGATCTCCCTTTCAGATATTCCATCTTAACTGGTCTGGATGTCATGCCCAGGCTTTTGTTTTGTTTTGTTTTTTCACTCTGATGTTTTTTGATTTTTACAAAAATGCAAGGGAAAGTTATTATCATTTAATTTTCCTTCATGGATGCTGGACTGGAATTCCCAGAGCCTACTCAGAAGCCACGAGCACAAAATTACACATGTAGACCAGTGATACTTTGGGGCACAGAAAGATTCCCCAAGCTGGAAGTCAGAAGAGATGTGTTTATAATTCTGGCTCTGTTTACCTACCTGTTCTTGGGCAAGTAACATGTCAGCTCAGTGGTGTTACGTGCTCCGTTTGTAACAGGAGAGGTTTGACCTAACATGCTAGAATACAGGAATTCAAAAGTCCAGCCCTAGATTGGTCCTGAATTTGATGGGCTTTCAAAACAGCCACAAATTTCTTCTGAACCTCAGGTTCATCATCTGTTATACTGGAAAAGGGAAATGTGATAAAATAACAACATAAAAGAGGGGAGGGAAAACTGCACACTCCCTCTCTCTGTGGTCCCACCAGCCAGTAAGATAGAAACTTCTAGTCTCTTGAACATAATCAGTAAAAACCACTAATTACCCTCCGTGCTTATCAACAGCTTCTCCCTGCAGGAGTAAGAAGGACGTATGTAGTTGTTAAAAATGAGAGAGACTGACAGCCAGTCATCCACATTTTTCTATGTGGGGAGGGTAATATGTCAATTGTAAAGGGAACCCTTTCTCTCATGGGTTCTCTGTTGTCACCAGTGTGTGCCTCACATCACCATCCTCTTCCCATATGGCTGCTGACCCCATTTTCCCCACAGGAGGTCCCAAGGTTTAGGCTGGGTGGAGGTTAGGGAGTATGAGGAAGTCCATTTTGGCCATGAAAAGTGGTGGATAAATAACTTCTTAACTTCTTAACTTCCAGGTGGATTTCTGGGGATGAAAGAAGCTCTGAACTGTAGCATTTTCTAACTTCCACAGAGTAGGTAGTCCTACCGTGGCCGATTTCCAACTACCACAATGATGTCAGTGAATGTGGAGTTGGGAGGACTTGCATAATTAGCTCTTGGGAACCAATGGCTCTGGCACAACACTAGCTACAGACCCAAGTCACGTAGCTCAATCAGATTTTACAAGCAGTAAAGCAGATCCTTGGAAACAAATTACACTGATGAACCATTTCTCACTTATCAGATTCACAAATAGCAAAAGCTTGAGAATATACTTTGCTGGGGAGGCTGTGCCCCTAACTATTGCTGGAAGTGCAAAATAGTATGAACCCACACTGAGGGAACTTTAACAATATCCATGACGAATACGTAAGTATTTATCCTTAAATCATCAAACTCCTTTACATTGGTAGAAGTTTGTTGGCAAACAGAGTATTTATATACCCCAATTTTTTTAAACTGCAAATGAAAAAAGTTACCATTAAAATGGAAAAAAATATAAATATAATAGACACATCTAGACCAGATTCCACTTTTTTTTTTAAAGATTTTATTTATTTATTTGACACAGAGAGAGAGATCACAAGTAGGCAGAGAGGCAGGCAGAGAGACAGGGAGAGGAGGAAGCAGGCTCCCTGCTGAGCAGAGAGCCCGATGCGGGCCTCCATCCCAGGACGCTGAGATCATGACCTGAGCCGAAAGCAGAGGCTTTAACCCACTGAGCCACCCAGGCGCCCCAGATTCCACTTTAATCAAGTGATGAAAATAATATTGCCAGGAAGAATCATATGCCTTCTAATGCAATGCACTGAAAAGAACACACCTACAAATATAGAATTCCTGTTAGAAGGAAATGAGAATAAATTGCAATTTTAGATTGCATTTCAATTTTTTAAAGCCATTAAGGATTTTATTTGGACAATTAGTATGACTTTTTGAATTGGCTTAGTGAATATAATATTTGTATTGTGGTCATGTAGGAGAATATTTTTGGTCTTAGGAGATAACACACTGAAATACTTAGGGATGAGGGGTTCTGATGTCTGCAACTTGCTTTGAAGTGGTTCAGTAAAAAAGAGTATGAATATGTATACATCAGAGTAATAAAGCAAACATGAGAGTTAAACTAAGCATGGCAATTTATTAGTAATTATTGAGGTAAAGTAAAGGATGTACATACCGCTGTACATTGACTGTTCTCTGAAAACCTGAAATCTATAAATTACTGTAAACTTTAAAAATTTTCTTAAAACAAAAAGTGTGTCCTTGACATCTATTAGGAATATGAAAATATACTTCCTACTGGGATTTTAAATCTCTTGGAAGAAATTTTAATTTCTTTGCAATAAATAAGCTTTGCAATATGAATCGTTCTCAGTGTATATATTTCTAGGAGTCTAATTTGCAGAAATTTTCTTCTCCATAGCCACAAGAGTTACATATTTGATAGGTGAATAGTTTCTTAATTTTCATTAATTGCTTTATACTTGTTAGATACACCTATAATCATTTTTTAAAAATATTTATTTATTTAAGAGAAAGAGTGTGAGCAAGTGCAAGCAAGTAGAGGGGGAGAGGGAGAGAGAGAATCCTCAGGCAGTCTCCCTGGTGCATATGGAGCTAGATGAGGGACTGGGTGTGGGGCTGGATCCCAGGACCCTGAGATGATGACCTGAGCTGAAATTAAGATTCAGGCACTTAACTGACTGAGCCACCCAGGTGACCCTGACCAGGTTTTTAAATAGTTGTTTTCAGGAGACGTGGTGGTATTTTACTAGTGAAAATAGGATCTAGGTTTTGGCAAAATAAAATCATTTTTAATAAATATGGAAGTAAATTTTAAAAACTCAGAATATTTCTTACTTTTTCTTCTTACATCAATATACAAATCACACTTTCTTCTTTAGCATGTTTTTGTACACTGAATCGCAAATGCCATTGAGAGTTACATATAAAAACAATGATTCAAACAGTGCTACACTGGGGAAAAAATACACTGATAAATATTAACTGCATAAAAATTACATTGACTACCTTCCCTCAGCAATTCATTCCAACCCGCTACATGCACATTTCCTCATTATTCTTATTCTTAATAAGAAAGATTGCCTATTATAATTATTTTTTACTGTAAAAATACCATGAATTTGCTTTACTGCAGATTATTTTACACAAAGTATTTAACTGTCATTCACTGCCCTGCAGAGGATCAAGTTTCTTTTTAAAAGTTTTCTCTCTCTTGCTCTCCCTGTCTCTCTCTCTCACTCTCTCTCCTTTAAAATGTAATGATTCCGTGACACCAGACACTTCAAAAACCCCAGCCATAAACAACTATCTTTGGTAGATCCAAGTCTATACTTCGGAGGTGAGACTATGTCCTGACCTCTTGCAGTCTTTTGTGATAAATGGAGGACGTTGTGTACTGTACTGTTATCTTCAGCATAACTCTGTTTTCAGACTTTCTAAATCCCTGGATTATTTTTAAAGCATCCAGAGGGTCGAAACTCAAAACCTTTGAAATGGTCCTCTGAGGGTAAGTCCTATATACCTTTAGTGCCTCATACAATAATCTCCCTTATGTTCTTAGGGCTCACTAGAAATAGAATCATCATCTTAATAAAGCCTCCTGAGATCAGGAGGCACGGTGTGGGAAGCGAGGCCATGAATGCAGAGCTCGTGGGGCTCACTGACAGCTCTGATAACTCTGTTTCACTGCCCCAAGCTGCAGGGTTGCAACAGCTGTTTTGCTTCTGCTGGAAGGATCGAACTCCAGCCTGACTCCCCATGGCACTTTTTTAGAGCACAGTGTGCATGTTTGTGTTTCCTAGTCTGAGCAAAAGGATCATGAAAGTCCACTAGGAACCAAAAACACAAGGTTCCAAGCAGACCAAAATTTTATCATTGCGTATGGTGGGTGAAACATCAGAATAAGAATCTGCAAAGGCTTGGCCAGTCTAAATTGTATGTTTCAAGGCACTTTTGTTGGTCAGTTTCTTTTAAGACTCATCAGGGCAGAGGGCAAAGAACTTTGGGCTTAGATTCAAAAGAGTAAGGGGTAAACTGACTCAGACCCCAGTGACTAGGAAAAATATTTCACATTTTGAAACGATAATTATAATCCCTGACTGAAAGGTCTGTTATGAAAATTATAAAAGATACAAAGAGGCTGGCAAAAACAAACAATCTGATTAAAAAATGGGCCAAAGACTTTAACAGACATATCACCAATGAAAAGATACAGATGGCAAATGAGTATGTGAAAAGACACCCCACATCATATGTCATCAGAGAAATGCAAATCAAAACAACAATGAGATACCACTGCACTCCTAGTAGAATGGCCAAATTCCAGAACACTGGCAACACCAAATGCTGGCAATGATGTGAAGCAGCAAGAGGTCTCATTTATTGCTGGCGGGAAAGCAAAATGGTACAGCCACTTTGGAAGACAGTTTGGCAGTTTCTTACAAAACTAAGCATATCCATACCATAATATCCGGCAGTCACATTCCTTAGTATTTACCCAAAGGAATTAGAAACTTACATCCACACAAAAATCCACACACGGATGATTATAGCAGCTTTATTCATAATTATCAAAACTTGGAAGCAACCAAGATGTGCTTCAGTAGGTGAATGAAGAATGTGGCATATCCAGACAAGGCATATCATTCAGCACCACAGAGAAATGAGCTATCAAGCCACAAAAAGACAAGGAGGAGCCATTAATGCATATTTCTAAATGAAAGAAGCCATTATGAAAAGGCCAAATACTGTATGACTCCAACTAGATGACATCCTGGAAAAGGCGAATCTATGGAGACAGTAAAAAGATCAGTGGTTTCCAGGGGGTGGTGGTGGTGAGGTAGCGGGGTGGGGGAGAGATGAATAGGTGGAGCACAGAGGATTTTTAGGGCTGTGCAAATACTCCATGATGTTATATTGATATTATATTGTATTGTAGAATCACATATCTGAAATAAGAATAAAAATCATTGAAATATTTTTCATTCATTGATACAAAATGTCTGCCTGGTCCTACACTAAGCATTTCAAATACATTTCTCATCACCATTATAACTCTAAGAAAAAGGTGTTAAGCACTGTCAATGAAAGAAGAGACTGATATCTAGAGAAAATAACTTTATGAAATTCTTGTCTCATTAAGTGGCAGAACTGAAGCAAGTCTCTGACTTTACATTCGCGACTCAGTTATCTAGTAGGTGAGGAACGCACGTGACGCAAGACAATGGACACTCTTAGTACGGTTCTGAAGGACACCTTTAAATGGTTCATGAAATGAGACTCAATTCCAGGGATAAACTAAAGTATTTATTTTAACCAAACTGTAGACTTTGCTAATGATCATAATAGGTAGAACACCAAGTGGTTACTATGGTAGACTATGTGCTCAGGACTTTATATACACTATCTCCTTTAATTCACACAACCCACTTGCTCTCTGGTGAAATAAAGTTAATGGGGGAGAAAAGGAGGTGAATTACCTCGATTTCTTCAGAAGCAAGGACTTGCTGTCCAGCTGTAGAGACTAAGATCAGCACACCATCGGTTCCTTTGGGTCAGCCCCAGCTGCACTGGCCTTGCCCAAGATTATGCCCTTCCAAGGCCAGGCTGCCTTCTATGACTGAGCAAGATGGGTCTACTGATTCCTTAGGCCCTATATGGGACACTCTAATAGATGCTTTTCTGTCCAGAGCCCCCCATCGACTTGGCCAAGACTCTGCCAGGTCTTCATTTCAGTTTGATTTCTCAGTCTGTCCCGATCCAGCCTTCTCTTACTCTCTACTTCCTTTCACAGGTATTGTTCCCTACTAAGTTAATCATTATAAGATAGTACCCTATGTCAGCATTTGCTTCCAGGGAGCCCAACTTTCAGCAACCAACAATGCTCAAAATGTACTTGAAATTTATATTTGGAATTGCCATGACAAGCCATAAAGGAAAAATCTGTTTTATAACTTCATTTCACATGATTAGGAAAACATAATTTCAGTATTCAGGTTGAATGACAAAGTAGTTTCATATGTGGGTCTTGAGTGATGGTTGCCCATTTTTAATGACAAGATCAAATAATTTACTCACTCAAAATATGTTCATAAAATATTTATCAAAAACTATACTAGACACTGGAAATGCAAAGACAAATCAAGACTGTCCCTGGGGATATAGAATCAAATACAGTGAAATGTGAGGTATTTAAAAGCATGTGAAGAACTTAATGAGAGATTTCCGGAGAATGGGTTGTGAAGAAATCCCTCCACCCCTCAATCCAGATAAATTGTGGGTTTTAAAGGGTTAGGAGGAGTGAAATTCATACACACATACATACCAATTTAAAGATTTTAGCTTAAATTGTGAATATACTTCTACACTTGAATTCAAAAAAATATGTTCCAAAAAATGGCAGCATCATTAGAATAAGTATATTATCTTTTAAAGTGACTGTTTTTAAGAGAAAGTACTTTTCTGCATACATACATTTTTATATATTTAGGCTCCCTTAACACTTCTATTAAACTATGTGTCATATACTGTAGTTTGTTAACTATTTATCATACAATTGTGTTAAAATATTATCCCCTAATATACATTATATTCTGCTTTATCTTCTCAGCTAAATAAGGTGAAGTTATTTAGGGCATATCTTACCTATGAAGGGTTGTGTGTGTAAGTAGGAGAATTGTATTAAAGGAGACAGGACCTGGGCTAATCTTCAGGAGTTATTATCACATCCCCCTGGGCCATCAGAGGTTGGAGAATGATGCCATGATTCATTCTACCCAATAGTTAAAGTTTCATTTCAAAAGTAAGTTATTCCAATTCTGTGAACAATGATAGCCCTTGACCTCTGATAATTCCTCTGCTAATTGCCCTTTCCTCTCTTCCTTCCTCCCTCCCTCCCTTCCTCCTTTCCTTCCTTCCTTCTTCCCTTCCTCCTTCCTTCTATCTATCTATCTATCTATCTATCTATCTATCTATCTATCTATCTATCATCCATCCATACATCCACCTATCTATCTATCTTTCTCTTCTTCCTGCCCTCTTAATAAATACCTTTCCTAGTGAAATAAGTATGGTTGTAGAATTATACTTCTTTCAAGTTTGAGGAAAACAGATTGAAATCTCAACTTTGACTCCCCATTTTTCTACCCCCAACCCCCTCTTCTCAAAGTTATAATTGCATCCTGTGTTCTTGGAAGACTGTACTGACAGTAGTTTTATGACCCAGGATTTTTCAATTTCTTATCCAAAGCCAACCTCATCTCAAGTTCCAAAATTTATGGGCATAGGAGATGACATATGGGATTAAACTCTTGATAGATTTTAAACAGTGACCTGCGTTTGGCAGTAGCCAAGGCTTTCTGTCAGGAGGAAATGTGGGGAAAACATGCTCTTCATTGTGCAGTTGGGTATCTTGCTTCCCTTTCAGGCAGTTCTCTTTGACATATCCTGTCCTTCATCCCTCATCAGCACTGCCCCCCCAAACCACCACCAACCCTGGTGAACATTCACTCACCTTTTTGAATAGCTTCAAAATGTTAGAAGTTAGGAACTCATAAAACTCTCATGAAGAATTAACAGTGATCAATATAAAATAAAATAAAACATTTTGGAATGCTGAACTTGACTTAAGTGCCCATCTGTTCTCCTCAGTGTTTCCTGGGATCTTTTGTTGTTGTTCTATATATTTTTTCATTCAAAGAGCTACTTGTGCACTTCCCTAGAATCCTCTCTTGAATGGTTTCCTACCAAAGACAAATTGTATTGTTTTACTTCATTTTGCTTCTTTTGGTTTTATCTTGGAGATGACAATAACCTTTTTCCTTTCCATAGTAAATAATCCTCATCTGTTCAATTTCTCATTATATTTGAAGCATAGTTTCTCTAAACATACTCACTACTCTGTTTTTGTCCAGTTTTCCTGATTAGTTTCAGGAGAACTTCACTCTTGAAAGAGCATCAGGAATAACAAAATCATGTCAGCAACTGGTTGACATGGTAGACAAATGTATTATCTACCACTTAGGAGATTATCTTATAATCTGTTATTCTAGCAAGTCAAAAATAATATTCTAAATATTTATAAATATTACCTCAGGTCATATATTCGAATCCCAAGAATTTCTGAATCTACCTGCTCACTCAGGATCCTTGTAATTCATTATTGTGGGATTCAGAGGCACCTAAAATGTTCACTCAATTTTTTCAAAAATATTTTCCCCTGTACCGATAAATACAGAATATTTTTGAAACAAGTACTGGTCTTGTTTATTTCTTTTTGAAGGCAGAAGCACACTATTAATGTATACTAAGACTTGAGGAATTTCTTTTTAAACGAAAAACTATTTTCTCTGCTACTGTATCACTGCATTTAACACAAATTCATGTATTTCGTCGTTGCTAGCCTGGGATAATTAGAACACCAGAACTGAGTTTCAATACATGTTTAAATCCACAAACATTTCCACAGTATGTCTTGGGGGTTGGTTCACATTCAGCTTGGCTAGGAATATAGATATTAGGTCATGCCTCTACCCTCAAACATTGTTTTCTTCTGTAATTTAACACCACAGAGACAAAGTTTTCTCCCTTTGGTAAGTAAGAAAGCTTTTGTTTTTATTTTTGTTATATTGTTTCCTAGTTTGTTTTATTTTTGTTGAATGCTTTCAAAATCTTGCTTTTTTAAAAAACCCTGATATTCAGAAGTTTCATTTTTGCATATTAAGGTACATGGTGCTTTAATAAACACTAGATAAGCCTATTCTACCTACAGATTCAGGTTCTTCTTCTATTTAGCTAATCTTTCTATCTACAATATTTTTGTTCTGTTTACTTCTTGCTTTCATGTTGGGTGTCAATTATCTAGATGACTTGTCTTTAATCACTTTATTGTCTTTCCTTATTTTCTGAATTTTGGATAATTTTTTAATGTTTTAAATATCTGAAGTGGGGTTTGTCTTGTTTTGTTTTTGATTTTGTTTTACTATTACTGATTTGACTTTATGTAATCTAGATTCTATTCTTATATTTTAAGTTCTGTTGTAACAAAATGTATTCAATTTTCTTTTTAAATTTGATAGTTCATGTAATATGTTATCATGTCATCCTCTCATTTTCTCTAATGTTACATTTTTAAATTATTTTTAGTTGTGATAAAAAATACACAACATAAAATTTACCATCTTAACCATTTCTAAGTTTAATAGTATTAAATATAATTGACCCTTGAACACTACAGGGCTTAGGTATGCCAATCCCCATGTGGTTAAAAATCTATGTATATAGGGTGGATGGGTTATGGACATTGGGGAGGGTTTGTGCTTTGGTGAATGCTGTGAAAGATGTAAGCCTGATGATTCACAGACCTGTACCCCTTGGGCAAATAATAAAAATAAAATTAAAAAAAAATCTATGTATAACTTTTGATTCACCCAAAAGTTAACTACTAATAGTATAGTAGTAGTTACTACTATGGCTGATGGGAAGCTTTACCAGACATAAAACCAGTCAATTAACATATATTTTGCATGTTATACATTTTACTTACTGTATCCTTGCAATAGAATAAGCTAGGGAAAAGAAAATGTTATTAATAAAATCATAAGGAAGAAAAATTACATTCGGTACTGGACTGCAAAAAATCCACATATAAGTACAACCACACAGCTCAAATCCATGTCATTCAAAGGTCAACTGTATATTCACATTTTTGTACAACCAGTCTCTAGGACTTTTTATCTTGTAAAACTGAAACTCCACAACAATTAAACATTACCCCCCCTTCAGTTCCTACCAATTTCCACTCTACTTTTTGTTTCTATCACTTTGACTACTTTAGATACCTCATACAAAGTGGAATCATATACAGTATTTGGCTTTTTGTGAATGGCTTATTTCACTTAGCATAATGTCCTCACGATTCATCCATGTTGTTGCATGCATCAGATCTTCCTTTCTTTTAAAAGATGAATAAAATCCCATTGTGTGTCTATACCACATTTGGTTATCTATCTATCCATGATAGGTATTTGGGTTGCTTCTGCCTCATGGCTAATGTGAATGGTGCTACGATGAACATGGATGTGCTATTTTCATTAATTTTCTTGAGAATGAAAATCGCTTTCTCCAACATATCTCTTTGCTCTGAATTCACATGCAAATTTTTTTTAAAGATTTCATTTATTTATTTGACAGAGAGATAGCACAAACTGACATAGTGGCAGGCAAAGGGAGAGGGAGAAGCAGGGTCTCCGCCGAGTAGGGAGCCCTATGCAGGACTCGATCCCAGGACCCTGGGATCATGACCTGAGCTGATGGCAGCCACTTAACCGACTGAGCCATCCAGGCACCCCTCACATGCAACATTTTTTTTATTGATCTTCTTTATTTTTCCTCTTTACTTGTCTTTGAATAGGATAGATCGATCTGATCTGCTCTGTGACTGGATTCTCAGCAGGTTCCTTCCTTATGACATGAAAAGCATTTGTCACTTTCTTTAAAAAGTAACCTGATAGAGGTTTTGTCAACTGATACAGGTTTGTAATACCAATTCAGTAACTTAAGAGTCGAGTTGTTGGTAAGGAAGCAGAGAACTTTGTCTCTGTAAACTTTTCCTCTTACTTAAACCATTAAAAGAGAAACTTGTTTCCCACATCTTTTCCCCACTTTGCCTCCCCTCAGGCTTGTGATATAATTATGTCTAGTTTTTTTTTCCCCATTATTTCTTTCTCCACATTTGGGGGAATGACCTAAACCAATATATGCAGGTATTCTGCAGTTTTAGAAAATGCTACTTGTGTTGAGATTAAATAAAATCACGTCTAATTCACATTGTAATTAGTCATGTATTTGCCCAACTGACGAACACAGTTCAGTTCAGTCCAAATTCCATTTTTGAAAAAAATATACCTAAATATAGAAACTAGTTTTAACTGCTTAGGGTAATAATGAAGGTCTTTGGCATAAAATAATTTTATGACAGAAAACTAGAACCTCAAGCAATTAAGACCTTGTCTAAATAACTGGAAATCTTGAAAACTGGTAAGAACTGCTTTATAGCTTCGAGGTGCAAATGCTTTATAATTCCTTATTTTTCACCAAGTTAAATTAAAAAGGTCTAAGAGCCCAGTTGCCAAATTGAGACTAGGCCCATTGCCACATGGTGTCACTATTGAATGCTGGTCCACCATCATCTGAAGGGCTGTTTGATGGGAGTTGCAGCCAAGTGTCCCCGGCCTGGCTCCCAGGAGGCTCCTGGAACACACTGGCACTGACTATTATAGAAGGCTTCTCTATGGAGACTGTTCCCTGAGTGGTTGCTCACCCAGCTGTCCCTGCTGCATGCCCCCGGAGCCAAGCATTAGTGCCTGCACCTAGTTAAACACACAGCCATCCTCCTCACTGGTACTGAGTCAGATTAGCTTGAGTGTCTGCCCTTGAAGAACCTTCATGGTTTTCTGTCTTTCCAGACTCAACTGGAATACAGTTGGCTGTTTTCCTTTCTAGCCCCAGAAAATTAAAGGGGTGAAACTATTTACATCCAAGTCACAGTGTCCCACATTCTCCTCCAAGGGAGTCTAAGGAGATTGTTTTCCAAGTTAAACAATCCCTTTCCTGTAACCTCTCATCACAAAAGTTTAATGCTGTCCCTTGCTGAAGGCTGTTGGATTGCCTCCAAAAAATGTCATTTCCTGGAAGAAAAACTCTTCCCCCTCACCCTTTGCTTTTTTTTTTAGGGGTAGGGTGGTGGTAGAAAAACTGAGTGGATAATTTTCATGACTCAACAGTGATTTCAGCGCAAGTGATTCCCTGTCACTTTTTCAGCTACAGTAGAGAGAAAGAAACATACTTCTTGGAAAGAGTATGTGTCATCTAATGACTACATGCTTGTTTATTTAAGATGATCATCCTTATACATAAACAAAGTACCACACATGTTATTTGAGGGACATGGCAACATTCTCCTTTCTAAGTTTGTCACTAGTTGACTTTCTACAGAATGCTTGTGATTCTCTTACATTATTTAAGGTGGAGTATCTGAAAGAGATCTCCTTTAGAATGAAGACACCCTGTACAAATACTAGTGGTACCAGTGTTAGTAAAACAAAAGTGTGATATTTTTCCTTCTGGGACGATATGGATAAATTGTCTCCAGTGGAGCCATGCCCTAGAATCAAGGAAGAAGTGCTTAATACACTGGAACTGGTAATGGAGTACCTTGCATGCCTCCAAAAAGAGGCCAAGATATATTTGACCCAGAACATCATATATGTTCAAATAATAGAGCAGATTATATAATACAGCCATACATACCATTCATACATAATCTCATTTAAACATCTCAGTGGTCTTACAAGGCAGATAATAGTATACCAATTTACATGTTAGGGAAAGACCCTATGTAAATAACAAAGACCATTAACTGATTTGCTATGGTTCACACAACTTGTAATTGGTGCAGGTGGTGTTCAAATCACTGGTCAAGCTGATCACCAAGCTCATGTCATTCATCATATGCTATATACTGTACCTTGAGAACTATTTATTTTAATTATAATAACTAAAAATTCTTATTCCTTTATGATTTATAAAGCATTAAGTTTTACAAAGCATCTTACAAAGCATTAAGTTTTCACAGCAACTGTATGACTTATCTGATAATGACTGTTATCCCCATTTCATAGATAAAAATGTTTTGAGAAATTAAGTAACTTGACTGAGATCCTTAGCTAGTAGAGTGGAAGACCAAAGTCTGTCTGCTTCCAAAACCTCTATAACAGCACATGGACAGACCTAGTCCCACAGGAGACTTCTTGGAAGAAAAGTAGCCATGCTATAGAATTAGATACCTCAGTCAAGGGCAACCAGAAGTCAAAGGGTAATTGTATGAAATGAAATACATGGGAAATAATTTTGCTCACAATTTATCTAGTCAATTGTCTGGTTCAACCCACCTTTAAAACTAGACACATGATATGACTAGACCACCAAAGCAAATAAAAGAAATATTTATGGACACGAAACAACCATAATAATTCTGCCAAACAAGAGAAGATAAGACAAAACATGAAACTGTCTCTTTAGACCTATAAAAACTAAAATAATCATAACCATAAGATATATCCTAGATTTTTCACAGCTTCAATCACAATTCTGGGCCAGCATTTTCATTCATCACTATGTTTTAGGGCAGAGACACTGAGACAACATGATGTTATTTCTGAATCAGTTTTGGACATTAACTAAAAGATTCTACAAAATTATTTAGATTTTTTTTCTTTTGGTTTTGTGTAGTTTATTTTGTTTTTGTGACCCTGCCATGCCTTTAAAGCAATGACAAGCCATTCAATGACAAGCGCTCAGGATTTCTTTCCTAGGTTAGAGGCCAGGACAGTGGATCATTTTTCTTGTAGTTATATAATGTGTCCAATTAATCTGGAGAATGGTATCCACTGTAATACTCCCACTCATCTTTCCGGGCAAATAAAGGGAGACAGTGAGATATACGCTTTTCTCTGTGGTTGAAAAGTAGCTGGACAAATGGAACATCATGGATATCAGACCTGGAAAAATCCATTTTACCTTTTACTGACATTTAGTAGATATTTAACGAGCTGTGCTACTTTTCCAGTCCACCACTAACATCCTACGCACAAAGAGAAACAAAAATCACCATGTGTGTTTCGACAAATACAACCTGTGTTTAAAGGGCAGTCAGAAGAGAAAATGTAAAATAGAGGTGGTCCTTGATCTTTCAGCATCTATTAACTTCAGTCAGTGAATCCATTCTGTAACATTTAAGGGTCTGAGTTTCCCTTCTGAATTATACTCTTCCTCATTAAGAGTCAGAAAGAAATTGTCATGGCTGTGGTACTGTAGTATCCAATCACTAAGACTTTGGGTTCCTCTACCATCCAGCCAGCCAGCTCCCCATAGGCCATTCCTGACTTTCAAGATGTCAAGTCCAATTAACAGCATCCTGTTCTCTTGCCCTCTTAGCTCCCATGCCATTAGCCTGGTTTTTCTTCATTCCATCTAATGGTTAATTCTCCGCTGGCTTTGCCAACTCCTCTCACCCCAAATAATAAATACTAGAATTACTCGGGATATACTTATGGCCTCAAATTCTCATTTCCAATCCTAACTCTTTTCTTTAGACTTGGAAATCCATCATTTGTATGATTCACATCCCTCTCCAACCAAATTCTCAGTCTCTCATGACCCTCCTCCTACTGTTTTCTTCTTATTTTGGTCTTCTCAGTAAATGGCAACTTCATCTATCCACTGCTGAATTCCAAAAGTTGAGAGCTACTCCAAACATATGTTCCTCTTTATATCCCACATCCATTCCACTATGTGTCTCTTCAATTCTACATGCAGAATATTCCTTGAATCCAACCAGTTGTTTTCATGTCCATTGCACCAACACTCTTATACCGCTAGTCTGAACAATTGAAAAAGCCTCCCATTTGTACATACTGCCTAAATTTCTTCTCCATTGTGCAGCCTGAGATGTTTCTATAAAATATAATTCATATCCTCTTCTCCCACACTAAAATGGCCCTGTGCAGTTATTTTCTCACCCAGTTTTTCCCTGGATAACACCAAATCATCTTTCCTTTCTCAGATCAGATCTTACATCTCCAAAAGAACTTAGCTGGTCTCACAATTTAAATTAAACCTTTCTCATTACAATATTTCACAGAACCTTTCTGAGACTTAAATATAATATAAAATGATGTTTAATGGTACTTATAGGGAAATTTCAACCAAAGTCTAAAGCTGAGAATAGCAGAACTGAATCCCCATGCTCTCAAGAGACTGGCAGGACTTACTGAAACGTATTCATGTTAATTCTTCAACCATCAGCCTTCATCACCAAACTCTAGGGGTAAAAAAGAAAAGGAATAAAATAAATTAAAAAGGGAAAAAAGATTTTAAGACTCACTGAACAAAGATTCCCTTCTTTCTTTATAAAGAAGTAGAGTTTCTTCCACAACACCAAGTCAAATAAGGAATGAAAACACCATTTGATAATTTCCAAGATTAATGGGAATTTACACTCTGAAGTCACAAAGTACTGAAATACAACTAAATTATGAATAAAATATATTTAAAGATATTGCTTTTCTTTTAGAAATAAGACATTTTTATTGATAAGCAAATGAAACAAACAAAAAGAATGTGAGCTGAAATCAGAGTTATAAGCCGGTGATCAAAAAGCCAATATTTAAGTCTATGTTTTCATATGAATGTGGGGTCCTGGACAATTAGACTTCAGGTCTCTGAAAGACAAAGGGGTTACACCTGACACTTTTGACAGAAGTGGGGAGCAGGATGCTCAAGAGGTCCATATTATTAGTTTCTGGAAGAGACAAAGAAAATCTTTTGTGGAGAAAAGCATCTTTATAACAGAGGATACCAATGGCTCCATTATAGCAGCCTAAGTCACTGAGAGTTACTGAAGTCACTGAAGGGTTAACATGAAGTCACATTAACCTTCAAATTTTCTCTTCCATAACCCAGACCTAGGAAGAGCCAGAACAGCAGAGTAAATAGAAAAACACAGATGAGTGAGTAAAGAAGGAGAAATATTATATTGTATACAAGATTGTATGCGAAGTTTTGAATTAGATTTGAGATTTTGAATTTCTAATGTCTAAAATGTAACTATTCTAGCTGAAAGAGGCATAAAATTTATGGATCTGCCTGAGATGCTATCAGTGACTGTGGAAGAGTGATGTTACAGAATGTATTTAATGTCAGCAGTGGGAGAAGAATAAAACTTTATCCTAGTTTTGTCTAACCAAAGTCTGTACACTCCATAAGCTGTTACATCTATCTCTAAGTATTTTCCTTTAATGCCCAACTTTCTTGTTAGATTACAAATTCCCATAGGGCTGGAGTCATGTTTGACACCTTCATCAACAAATATTGGATTGGTGACCATTTTTTGAATAATGCTTCCAACTCAGTTTTCAAAATGTAGGTAAATTTGTCTCAGAAGAACTACCAGGAAAGGGGAGCGGCAAGATGGCGGAGGAGTAGGAGACCGATTATCATCAGGTCCCAGGAATTCACCCAGAGAGCTATCAAACTATGCTGAACACCTACAAATTCCACCGGAGATCGAAGAGAAGAGGAGCAGCAATTCTAGGAACAGAAAATAGACCGCCTTCTGGAAGGTAGGACGTGCGGAGAAGTGAATCTGCGGCGACGGGAAGATAGACCCCGGGGGGAGGGGCCGGCTGCCGGCAAGGGAGCGAGCAGCAGAGCACAGACTCGGGGCTGTCAGAAGTCGGCTCCACGGAGGGACGTCGCCCCAGAGGCCAAGCGGGGGGTGAAGCCCCTGCAGGGACAGTGTGGTCTCAGGACCCACGGGGACACAAAAAGACCAGGGGTGTCTGAGCGCGACCGAGCTCCCAGGTCTCAGAGAGAAGCCAGTGGGAGAGACGGAGCTGAGCTGAGGTGTCTCTCAGCTTGGGGTTACCTTGGGCTGGGATCTGAAGCTCAGCCGGGCCACTGATCTGTGAGCGGGGANCCTTCCTCCTCCGGGAGGAGCGGCGCGGGCGCGGCTGCAGGAATCCGCCGGGTTCGGAGATTCTAAACAGGGCTGCGCCAGAGACAGAGACGCTCGGTCACAGGCCGGGTAAGCTCGGAGCGCGGCCGGAGACCAGGAGACGGGAGGGACTGCTTTTCTCTGAGGTGGGCTGAGGGCTGAGGCCCCAGGCTCTCGGCTCCTCCGGGTCGGAGACTGGGAGCCGCCATTTTCAGTCCCGTCCTCCAACGAGGTACGGAAAGCGTTCAGGGAACAAAAGCTCCTGAGAGCGAACCCGAGCTGATTACTTAGCCTG
>LNAC01001928.1:0-23526 GCA_002007465.1 Ailurus styani
GAATTCCTGGGACCTGATGATAATCGGTCTCCTACTCCTCCGCCATCTTGCCGCTCTCCTTGACGGTTTTTTTTGATCTCAAGACAGGTGGCAACTTTTCTGTTTCCCCACTTTTGTCCACTCACCAGTTCTACCCACATGTGTACTGCCTCCCTCACCCTCAGGACCTCCCTCTTCACCCCCACCCCATTTGGTTGGCACATTCTTCCTTTGTGCAGTCTCTCACTTGCAAGGTCAACAATTTACCTCCATTGCCTGGGCACTGTATCCCATGGATAACCCTGACGAGCGCATGTGTCTATAGCAATGCCTCAGGCACTACTATCCCTTCTATATTCAAAACTCACGGTCCACACTCTGAAAATGTACCTGAATGTGCTATTCAGGAAGGCCTGTGAATCTGGCCAGGTGTTCCCTGGTAGAAATGCTAGTAAATTGGTTCTTCTTAAAGGCTTGAAAGAGTAGACTGTTTGGGGATGGAGAAATGGAGGTCCATTTCCTCCTGCATTCCTTTGGGAAACATTCTAGAAAGAAAAGAGTTAGAAAGGTGGGTTTTGGAGCCAGTGGCAACCCCAGTTTGGAAAGAGAAACTGGTATCTCCTTGCACTTGTGAGTGAGTGTGTGTGTGGCACAACACCTCATCTGACTGAGAGGCTTTGATCCCTTGCCTCCAGGCCTCACATCCACCTGGTACTTCTATAGGCATATCTCTTATGGGCCAAATGGAAGTCCTGGCCAACCAGGAGCTCCAAAGCAACAATATCTGCCTTTGGTTGTGACTTTCTTTCCTCTTGTGGCTGGATGAAAAATTTACCTCACCCGCACTTTGACGTTCTTCTCTTTACATGCATAAGAGTTATCACAGTATCAGTTTAGTATCTTGCTCTAATTTAGAGTTTTTATATAGTCATCCCATATGTTATGAATTCCTTGTTTTATAATGTTTATTTGAGTCCTATTGCTACTATTGTGAATAAAATCTTGTATGAAAAAATATTCTTTCATGAAGATTACTGTCTTCACTCAATCTTCTTAAATATTGATAAATGAAACAGTTTTCCTTTCTTTCTCTAATCCATTTACACCTTACACTTTTATTATTGAATACTCATGTTTTCTTTCTTTTTTCTCCTTTTTGTAAATCTTCATTTTTAAATTTATTTATTTATTTATTTATTTATTTATTTATTTATTATGTTATGTTAGTCAACACACAGTACATCATTCATTTTTGATGTAGTGTTCAATTATTCATTTTTTGCCTATATCACCCAGTGCTCATTAATTCACATATGCTCCCAAATACCCATCACTGAACTACCTCATTCCCCACCCACCTCCCCTCTGAATCTCTCAGTTTGTTTCTTGGAGTCCATAGTCTCTCATGGTTCCTTTCCCTCTCTGATTTCACCTCTTCATTTTTACCTTCCTTTTCCTAATGTCCTCCACACTATTCATTATGTTCCACATATGAGTGAAACCATATGATAATTGTGTTTCTTTGCTTGACTTATTTCACTTAGCATATTATCCTCCGGAATCATCCACGTCGATGCAAATGGTTGGTATTCATCCTTTCTGATGGCTGAGTCATAATCCATTGTATATATGGACCACATCTTTCTTTACCCATTTCTCTGTTTAAGGGCATCTTGGCTCCTTCCACAGTTTGGTTTTCATGGACATTGCAACTAGTATAAGGTGTTATCTTAATGTGGCTTTGATTAGAATTTCCCTGATGGCTAAAGATGTTGAACATTTTTTCATGTGTCTGCTATCCATCTGTATGTCTTCTGTAGAGAAGAGTCTTTGTTTTTCTTTTTCTTTTTCACATTTTCCTGGCGTCTTTTCTGGCACCATGCAAATTTTAGGATTGTTTGTTCCAGCTATTTGAGAAATCCCGATGTTATTTTAATAGGGATGTTTTCCCATCTTTTTGTGTCTTCCTCTTTCTTTCAAAATTGTTCTGTCATTTCTAGAGTATAGACCATTTACCTCTTTTTTTAGGTTTATTCTTATGTATCTTATGGTTTTGGGTGCTATTGTAAATGGAATCAATTCACTAATTTCTCTTTCTACAGTTACATTGTTAGTGTATAGAATAACAACTGATTTCTGTACATTGACTTTGTATCATGGCACATTACTAAATTGCTGTATGAGTTCTAGTAATTTGGTGGTGGAGTTTCGGGTTTTCCACACAAACTATCATGTCATCTGCGAGGAGAGAGTTTGATTTCCTCTCTGCCAATTTGAATGGATTTCATTTCTTTTTATTATCTGATTGCTGAAGCTAGGACTTCTAGTGCTATATTGAACAATAGTGGCAAGAGTGGGTATCTCTGCCATGATCCTGACCTTAAAGGAAAAGCTTTCAGATTTTCTTTTTTTCTTTTTATTTATTTAATTTAATTTTAATTTAATTTAATTTTATTAATTTTATTTTATTATTTGCCCCAGTGGTACAGGCATGTTAATCATCAGGCTTACACCTTTCACAACACTCACCATAGCACAAACCCTCCCCAATGTCCATAACCCATCCACCCTATCTTTACCCTCTCTCAGATTTTCTCCATTGAGACTGATATTAGCAGTGGCTTTTCACAGATTTTTTTTATGAAACTGAGGGCTTTTCCCTCTGTTCCTGCACTCTGAAGAGTTTTAATCAGGAACAGATGCTGTATTTTGTCAAATGATTTTTCTGCATCAGTTGAGAGGATTATATGTTTCCTGTCTTTTATTGACATCCTCTATCCCATTGATTGATTTGAGAATGTTGAACCACCTTTGCATTCCGTGAATAAATCCTGCCTGGTCATGATGGATAAACCTTTTAATGTACCATTGGATCCTGTTGGCTAGGATATTGCTGATGATTTTGGAATCCATGTTCATCAGGTTTATTGGTCTGTAGTTCTCCTTTTTGATGGAGCCTTTGCCTGATCTTAGGATCAGGGCAATTCTGGCCTCATAGACCATGTTTGGAAGTTTTCCTTCCATTACTATTTTTTTTTGGAAACAGCTACAGAAGAGTCAGTATTATTTCTTTTTAAAATGCTTGTTAGAACTCCCCTGGGAAGCCATCTGGACCTAATCTCTTGTTTTTGGGAAGGTTTTTGATTACTGCTTTAATTTCGTTACTGGTTATTGGTCTTTTCATATTGTCAATTTCTTACTGTTTCAGTCTTGGTAGCTTATAAATTTCCAGAAAGGCATCCTTTTCTTTCAGGTTGTTTAATTCTTTAGCATATATTGCTGATAATAATTTCTAATAATTGTTTGTATTTCCTTGGTGTTAGTTGTGATATCTCCCCCTTTCATTCACAGTTTTATTAATTTGTTTCTTTTCCATTTTCTTTTGGATAAGTCTGGCTAGAGGTTTATCAATCTTATTAATTCTTTCAAAGAAATAGCTTCTAGTTTCATTGATCTGCTGTACTGTTTTTCTGGTTTCTATTTCATTGATTTCTGCTCTAATCTTTATTATTTCTCTTCTCCTGCTTGGTTTATGTTTTATTTGCTATTCTTTCTCCAGCTCCTTTAGGTTTAATGTTACCTTCTGACTTTGGGATTTTTCTGCTTTTTTGAGTGAGGGTTGGAGAGCTATGTAGTTCCTCCTTAGGACTGCCTTTGTAGTATACCATAAGTTTTTGGACCGATGTGTTTCCATTTTCATTGCTTTGCATGAATTTTTTAAGTTCTTCTTTAATTTCCTGGTTAACCCAATCCCAATCATTCTTTGGTAGGATGGTCTTTAATTTCCAAGTGTTTGAATTCCTTCCAATATTTTTCTTGTGATTGAGTTCCAATTTCAAATCATTGTGGTCTGAAAATATGCAGGAACTGTATCAATCTTTTTTAGTCAGTTGAGAACTGATTTGTGACCCAGTACGTTGTCTGTTCTGGAGAATGCTCCATGTGCATTAGAGAAGAATGAGTATTCTGTTGTTTAAGGATGTAATGTTCTGTATATATCTATGAAGTTCATCTGGTCAAATGTGTCCTTCAGAGCTCTTGTTTCTTTCTTGATCTTCTTAGATGATCTGCCTGTTGCTCATAGTAGAGTGTTGAGATGTCCTCCTATTAAAGTATTATTATCAATGATTCTTTATTTTGGTTAACAGTTGGCTTATGTAGTTGGCTGCTCCTATGTTGGAGTCATAGATATCTACAATTGTTAGATCTACTTGTTGGATAGACCTTTTTATTTTTAAAGACTTTATTCATTTATTTGACAGAGAGACATACAGCAATAGAGGGAACACAAGCAGGGGGAGTGGGAGAGGGAGAAGCAGGCTTTCCCACAGAGCAGGGATCCTGATGTGGGACTTGATCTCAGGACCCAGGGATCATGACCTGAGCTGAAGGCAGGTGCTTAATGACTGAGCCACCCAGGCTCCCCTTGGATAGACCTTTTAAGAATGATATAGTGTCCTTCTGTATCTCTAATTATAGTCTTTAACTTAAAATCTAATTTGTCTGACATGAGACTTGCTGCCTCAGCTATCTTTTGAGGTCCATTGGCATGAAAAATTGTTCTCCATCTCCTCACTTTCAATCTGGATGTATCTTTAGGTTCAAAACGAGTCTCTTATAGATAGCATATGGATGGGTCCTTTTTTTAATAGAATCTGCAATGCTATGCTGTTTCATAGGAACATTTAGGCCATTTATATTGAGAGTCACCATTGAAAGATATGATTTTAGTGTCATACTGTTGTCTGTAAAGTTCCTCATTCTATAGATTGTCTCTGCGAATTTCTGGTCTATACTACTCTTGGGGTCTTCTTCTTTGTAGAACCCCCCCTTAATATTTCTTGCAGGACAGCTATAGTGGTCACATATTCTTTCAGTTTCTGCTGGTTCTGCGAACCCCTTGTCTCTCCATTTGTTCTGAATGACAACCTTGCTGGATAAAATATCCTTAGTTGCATGTTCTTCTCATTTAATACCCTGAATATGACTTGTCATCCCTTTCTGATTTGCCAGGACTCTGTGAACCAATCTGACATTATTCTGATGTTTATCCCTCCGTATGTAGGAAATTTCTCCCCCAAAGCTGCTTTCAGGATTTCTTCCTTGATTCTAATATGTGTAAGTTTTACTATTACATGTTGAGGTGCCAGTCTGTTCTCTTTCATCTTGGAAGAGCTCATCTTTGCCTCTTGGACATGAATGCTTGTTTCTGTCCCCAGATTAGGCAAGTTCTCAACTACCATTTGCTCAAATATATCTTCTAGTCCCCTCTCTCCACCCCCTCAGGGATCCCAATAATTCTGACATTAGAATGTTTCACAGCGTCATTAGTCTCTCTCAGTCTTTTATTTTGGGCTTTCAGGAGTTTATCCCAGGCCTCCTCAGCATCCTTCTTTTCTATCATCTTATTTTATAGCCCACTAATTCATCCTTCTCCCTCATTTACCCTGGTTGTCAGGGTATCCAGTTTATACTGCATCTCATTTATAGCATTTTTAAGTTTGGCCTCATTAGATCTCATTTCTGCCCTTAGAGATTCTATAGTCTTTAATATTTTTCTCAAGCCTAGATAGCAACTTCCTAATTGCTACTCTGTGGTCTATCTCTGACATCTTGCTTATATCTATATCTGTTACATCTGTGGAGAGGCCACAGTCTCTGGTTATTTTCTTTGTTGGGGTTCCTCCCCTTAGTCATTTGGTTGGGCCATGGTTGAAGGTATGTACAGAGTCCAAAGTATTAACCATGACCCAAGCAAGATACACCTGTTCTATAAAGACACTAAGGTTGTCGTCTCTTGTTCTTCCAGTCTGTCTTCTGGGGTAGGGTCCTGTCATGCTGTTTCTCAGGCAACCCTGCCTGAGCAGAGTTGCCCTGTCCCCCTGTTGGGGAAACCAGTTGAAACCAGTTTTTTGAGCATTTGTTCTCTGGTGGCTTTTGACATCTCTTCTTAGAGTCAGAGTAAAAGTATCTACACCCAAACTTCTGTCCCAAAGCAGAGAACTCATAGTCTGCTCTTTACTGAACCGTCCAGAACTCACAGTCTCCATTTATGCCAGTGCTGCTAAAAACTACAGCCTCTCTGGTGGTGCACCCCACAGAAACTCTCCCAGAGGTCGATCCCATGGCCAGGCATGTCTCTGCCCCTTATGCTTCTAAAACCATGAGCCACACCTGGTTCACACACAGGCACCCAAATCTCCTGGATCCAGTCTGGGGCCTACACTAAAGTCCTTTCCCCGCCACTACTTCTCTGTGAGTCTGGGCCTAGTCCCCAGTTTGGGACGTTTTTGTGCTCTGGTGTTTGACACCTCTCTGGTGTCAGCTTATGGCCACTCCTTCCTCCTCTCTTTAGTTTCCCATATCTGCCAGAGTCACAGCTCTGCCCTTCATACCTTGAGACTGTTTGAGAGTATCTTCTTGTAGAGACCCAGATATATTCTTACGTCTCAGTCTGATTTCATTTTACAAAAATGGTTTGGTAGATATCCAGCTAAATTCAGGGGACAGGTTGAAATATGGTCGCCCACTCCTCCGCCATCTTATGTCGCCCCCCGGGTAGCACAGACATTTTATTTGTTTCTCCAATCCGTAAGCATAGAATATTTCTCAATTTCTATGTGTCTTCCTCAATTTCAGTTATAAGTGTTCTATAGTTTTCAGAGTACAGATCTTTTATCACGTTGGTTAGGTTTATTCCAGGGTATCTTATGGGTTCTGTGCATTTCTAAATAAGATTCTTTCCTAATTTCCTAATTTCTCTATCTTCTATCTCACTGTATATCTATAGTGTAGATAAATGAAACATTCTTCAGTGTAATGATTTTTATCTTGATACTTCGCTGAATTCCTATTATTTCTATGAATTTTTGAATGGAATCTCTTGGGTTTTCAACATAGAGGATCATGTCATCTGTGAAGAGTGAAAGCTTGACTTCTTCTTTGCCAATATAGATGTGTTTTATTTCTTTTTGTTATCTGATAGCTAAGGCTAGGAATTCTAGTACTATGTTGAATGCCAGGGGTGAGACTGGACATCACTGTCATGTTCCTAACCTTAAGGAAAAAGTATCCAATTTTTCTTTATTGAGGATGATATTCTCTATGGGCTTTTTGTATACAACCTTTATGATATTGAGGTAGGTCCCCTCTATACCTACAATGCAGTGAGATTTAATCAATAACGAATGCTGCATTTTGTCAGATATCTCTTTTGCATTATTGAAAGGATTATGTGGCTCTTGTCATTATTATTATTATTATTATTATTATTATTATTATTTGCTCCAGGGGTACAGGTCTGTGAATCATCAGGCTTACACCTTTCACAGCATTCACCAAAGCACAAACCCTCCCTAATGTCCATAACCCATCCACCCTATCCCTACCCTCCCACCCCCCAGTAACCCTCAGTTTGTTTTGTGAGATTAGGAGTCTCTTATGGCTTGTCTCCTTCCCCATCTCATCTTATTTCATTATTTTTCCCTCTCTAGTCCCCAAAACCCTCCACCCTGCCCATCAAGTTCCTCATATCAGAGAGATCATATGATAATGGTCTTTCTCTGATTGACTTATATCAGTCAGAATAATACTCTCTAGTTCCATCCATGTCGTTGCAAACAGCAAGATTTTTTTTCTTTGGATGGCTGCATAGTATTCCATTGTATATATATATACCACTTCTTCTTTATCCATTCATCTGTTGATGGACACCTAGGTTCTTTCAATAATTTGGCTATTGTGGACATTGCTGCTATAAACATTCAGTGCATGTGCCCCTGAGGATCACTACCTTTGTATCCTTAGGGTAAATACCCAGTAGTGCGATTGCTGGGGCGTAGGGTAGGGCTATTGTGAACTTTTTGAGGAACCTCCATACTGTTTTCCACAGTGTCTGCACCAACTAGGATTCCCACCAACAGTGTAGGAGGGTTCCCCTTTCTCTGCATCTTCGCCAACATCTGTCATTTCCTGACTTGTTGATTTAGCCATTCTGATTGGTATAGGGTGGTATCTCACTGTGGTTTTGATTTGTATTTCACTGATGCCAAGTGATGTTGAGCACTTTCTCATGTGTCTGTTGGCCATTTGGATGTCTTTGGAGAAATGTCTGTTCATGTCTTCTGCCCATTTGTTTTATGGGTGTTGAGTTTGAGAAGCTCTCTATAGAATTTGGATATAAGCCCTTTATCTGATAGGTCATTTGCAAATGTCTTTTCCCATTCTATCAGTTGTCCTTTGGTTTTGTTGACTGTTTCCTTTGCTGTGCAAGCTTTTAATCTTGATGAATTCCCAATAGTTCATTTTTGCCCTTGCTTCCCTTGCCTTTGATGATGTGCTGGGAAGAAGTTGCTGCAGTTGAGGTCGAAGAGGTTGCTGTCTGTGTTCGCCTCAAGGATTTTGTTGGATTGCTTTCTCACATTGATGTCTTTCATCTATTTTGAGTCTATTTTTGTGTGTGGTGTAAAGAAATGATCCAGTTTCATTTTTCTGCATGTGGCTGTCCAGTTTGCCCACCACCACTTGTTGAAGAGACTGTCTTTTTTCCATTGGACATTCCTTACTGCTTTGTCGAAGATTAGTTGACCATAGAGTCGAGGGTCCATTTCTGGGCTCCATATTCTGTTCCACTGATCTATGTGTCTGTTTTTGTGCCAGTACCATACTTTCTTGAGGATGACAGCTTTGTACTAGAGCTTGAAGTCTGGAATTGTGATGCCGCCAAAGTTGCTTTTTTTTATTTTTTTTCAAGATTCCTTTGGCTATTCGGGGTCTTTTCTGGTTCCATATAAATTTTAGGATNGTTTTTTTTTTTTTTCAAGATTCCTTTGGCTATTCGGGGTCTTTTCTGGTTCCATATAAATTTTAGGATTATTTGTTCCATTTCTTTGAAATAAATTGCTGGTATATTGATGGGGATTGCATTAAATGTGTNCTTGTAGATTGCTTTAAGTAGCATAGACATTTTCATAATATTTGTTCTTCCCATTCATGAGCATGGAATGTTTTTCCACTTCTTTGTGTCTTCCTTGATTTCTTTCATGAGTACTTTATAGTTTTCTGAATACAGATTCTTTGCCTCTTTGGTTAGGTTTATTCCTAGGTATCTTATGGTTTTGGGTGCAATTGTAAATGGGATTGACTGCTTTAATTTCTCTTTCTTCTGTTTTTTGTTGGTATATAGAAATGCAACTGATTTCCGTGCATTGATTTTATATCTTGACACTTTGCTGAATTCCCTATGAGTTCTATCAGTTTTGTAGTGGAGTCCTTTGGGTTTTCCACATAAACTATAATATCATCTTCAAAGAGTGAGAGTTTGACTTCTTCCTTGCCAATTTGCATGCCTTTTATTTCTTTTTATAGTCTGATTGCTGAGGCTAGGACTTCTAGTACTATGTTGAATAGCAGTGGTGATAGTGGACAGCCTTGCCGTGTTCCTGACTTTAGGGGAAAAGCTCTCAGTTTTTCTCCATTGAGAATGATATTCGCTGTGGGTTTTTCGTAGATGGCTTTGATGATATTGAGGTATGTACCCCTCAATGCCTACACTGTCGGAGTTTTGATCAAGAAAGGGTGCTGTACTTTGTCAAATGGTTTTTCAGCATCCATTGAGAAGATCATATGGATCTTGTTCTTTTATTTTATTAATGTCTTATATCACATTGATTGATTTGCGAATGTTAAACCAACCTTGCATCCCAGGAATAAATCCCACTTGGTCGTGGTGAATAATCCTTTTTATGTGCTGCTGGATCCTATTGGCTAGTATTTTGTTGAGGATTTTTGCATCCGTATTCATCAAAGATANAATGCCTACACTGTGCAGAGTTTTGATCAAGAAAGGGTGCTGTACTTTGTCAAATGGTTTTTCAGCATCCATTGAGAAGATCATATGGTTCTTGTTCTTTCTTTTATTAATGTCTTGTATCACATTGATTGATTTGCGAATGTTAAACCAACCTTGCATCCCAGGAATAAATCCCACTTGGTCGTGGTGAATAATCCTTTTTATGTGCTGCTGGATCCTATTGGCTAGTATTTTGTTGAGGATTTTTGCATCCGTATTCATCAAAGATATTGGTCTGTAATTCTCCTTCTTGATGGGGTCTTTGCCTGGTTTGGGGATCAAGGTAATGCTGGCCTCATAAAAGGAGTTTGGAAGTTTTCCTTCCAATTCTATTTTTTGGAACAGTTTCAGGAGAATAGGTATTAATTCTTCTTTAAATGTTTGGTAGAATTCCCCTGGGAAGCCGTCTGGCCCTGGGCTCTTGTTCGTTGGGAGATTTTTGATGACTGCTTCAATCTCCTTACTGGTGATGGGTCTATTCAGGTCTTCAGTTTCTTCCTGGTTCAGTTTTGGTAGTTTATATTTCTCTAAGAATGCATCCATTTCTTCCAGATTGTCAAATTTGCTGGTGTAGAGTTGCTCATAATATGTTCTTAGAATTGTTTGTATTTCTTTGGTGTTGGTTGTGATCTCTCCTCTTTCATTCATGATTTTATTAATTTGAGTCCTTTCTCTTTTCTTTTGGATAAGTCTGGCCAGGGGTTTATCAATCTTATTAATTCTTTCAAAGAACCAGCTCCTAGTTTCATTGATTTGTTCCACTGTTCTTTTGGTTTCTATTTCATTGATTTCTGCTCTGATCTTTATGATTTCTCTTCTCCTGCTGGGTGTAGCCTTTCTTTGCTGTTCTTTCTCTAGCTTTTGTAGGTGTAGAGTTAGGTTGTGTACTTGAGACCTTTCTTGTTTCTTGAGAAAGGCTTGTATTGCTATATACTTTCCTCTCAGGACTGCTTTTCCTGTGTCCCAAAGATTTTGAACAGTTGTGTTTTCAATTTCACATGTTTCCATGAATTTTTAAATTCTTCTTTAATTTCCTGGTTGACCCATTCATTCTTTAGTAAGGGTGTTCTTCAGCCTNACTTTCGCCTCCATGTATTTGAGTTCTTTCCAACTTTCCTCTTGTGGTTGACTTCTAGTTTCAGAGCATTATGGTCTGAAAATATACAGGGAATGATCTCAGGATTCTGGTACCTGTTGAGACCTGATTTGTGACCCAGAATATGATCTATTCTGGAGAATGTTCCATGTGCACTGGAGAAGAATGTGTATTCTCCTGTTTTGGGCTGGAATGTTCTGAATATATCTGTGATGTCCAACTGGTCCAAGGTGTCATTTAAAGCCTTTATTTCCTTGTTGATCTTTTGCTTTGATGATCTGTCCATTTCAGTAAGGGGGGTGTTAATGTCCCCTACTAATATTTTATTATTGTCAATGTGTTTCTTTGATTTTCTTATTAATTGGTTTATGTAATTGGCTGATCCCATGTTGTGGGCATAGATATTTATGATTGTTAGATCTTCTTGTTGGACAGATCCTTTTAGTATGATATAGTGTCCTTCTTCATCTCTTATGATATTCTTTGCCTTAAAGTCTAGTTTNTCTGATATGATTGCCACTCCTTCTATAATTCTTTTGATTTCTATTGTCATAGTAAATTGTTTTCCAACCCCTCAATTCATATCTGGATTTGTGTTTGAGTGTAAGATGAGTTTCTTGTAGACAGCATATTGATGGGTCTTGTTTTTTATCCGTTCTGATACCCTGTGTCTTTTAGTTGGGGCATTTAGTCCATTTACCATTCAGAGTAACTATTGAGAGATATACATTTAGAGCCATTGTATTGCCTGTAAGGTGACTGTTACTGTATATTGTGTTTCTTCCTTTCTGGTCTATGTTTNCCTATGTTTCTTTTAGGCTGTCTTTGCTTAGAGGATCCCCTTCAATATTTCCTGTAGTGCTGGCTTGGTGTTTGCAAATTCCTTTAGTTTTTGTTTGTCCTGGAAGATTTTTATCTCTCCTTCTATTNATTTCAATGACAACCTAAATGTATATAGTGTTTTTGCTGCATATTTTTCTTATTTACTGCTCTGAATATATCATGCCAGTTCTTTCTGGCCTGCCAGGTCTCTGTGGATAGGTCTGCTGACAATCTAATATTTCTACCATTGTATGTTATAGACCTCTTGTCCCGAGCTGCTTTCAGGATTTTCTCTTTGTCACTAAGACTTGTAAGTNTTAAGACTTGTGTAAGTTTTACTATTAGATGTCAGGGTGTGGACCTGTTTTTTTGTGTTTGTTTTTGTTTTTGAAGGGGGTTCTCTGTCCCTCCTGGGTTTTGATGCTTGTTCCCTTCCCCAAATTAGGGAAATTCTGCATTATAATTTGCTCCAATATACCTTCTGCCCTTCTCTTTCTCTCTTCCTCTTCGGGGATCCCAATTATTCTAATATTTTTTCATCTTATGGTATCACTTATCTCTCGAATTCTCCCCTCATGGTCCTGTAGTTGTTTGTCTCTCTTTTCCTCCTCTTCTTTTTTCTCNTTTCCTCTGCTTCTTTATTCTCTGACATTGTGTCTTCTCAATCACTAATTCTGTCTTTTGCCTCATTTATCCTAGCAGTAAGAGCCTCCATTTTCAATTGCACCTCATTAAGAGCTTTTTTGATTTCAGCTTGGTTAGATTTTAGTTCTTTTATTTCTCCAGAAAGGGTTTTTCTTTCTCTAGAGAGGTCTTCTCTATTATCTTCCATGGTTTTTTTTAGCCCAGCCCGCACCTTAAGAATCATCATTCTGATCTCTTGTTCTGTCATTACTAATGTCCGCATTGATTAGTTCCCTAGCCGTCATTACTGCCTCTTGTTCTTTTTTGTGGTGATTTTTTCTGTCCTGTCATTTTATGCAGATAGGAATAGATGGATGAGAGAACAAAATACTAAAGAGTAGCAAAGACCCCAGAGAAATATACACTATCCTACTCAGAAGAGATATGGAACAGGGGAGAAAAGAAAGAGGGGAAAAAACCAAAAAACAAAAAAACAAAATCCTCCCTACAAAAACAAAACAAAACAAAAATAAATCAAAATACTATATATTTATCTATATTATGTATTTCTGTTTCTATATTTATGTTTGTCTCTGACTCTATCTCTGTATCTATCTCTATCTCTATATCTATCTGTATCTACATCTATATCTATTAGACTGGTGAATTGAACAGACCCTATATGTATAAAAAAATCCAGTTAAATACAATGAAGGGATAAAATATGATTATAACAACAAAAATTAAAAAAGATTAAAAAGTGTTGATAAGATATAATAGTTAAAAACGTTAAAATAGGAAAAAGGAAAAAAATTTAAAAGAAAAAAGTAAGAAAAAAATTCAAAGTATTTAACTTTGAACGACTAAAGAATCATGGGGAAAAAGGCATAAATTCTCTGTGTTGCTTTCCCCTAGCTCCAGAATTCCACAATTCTCACCAATCTTGAACTTGACTTTGGCTGGATGTTTTTTTCTGGTCTTCTGGGGGAAGCGTCTGTTGCTGTGATTCTCAAGTGCCTCGGCCCAAGGCGGAATCACACTGCCCTCACCAGGGGCCAGGCTAAGTAATCAGCTCGGGTTCACTCTCGGGAGCTTTTGTTCCCTGAATGCTTTCTGGAACACGTTGGAGGATGGGACTAAAAATGGCGGCTGCCAGTCTCTGACCTGGAGGAGCCAAGAGCTCGGGGCTTCAGTCCTCAGTGCACCTTAGAGAAAAGCAGTCTGTCCCTCCCATCTCCTGGTCTCCAGCTGCTCTCCGAGCTCACCCGGCCTGTGACCAAGCATCTCTATCTCTGGCACGTGGCCCTATTTAGAATCTCCAAACCTGGCAGATTCCTGCAGCTGCTCTGTGCCACTGCTCCCAGAGGAAGAAGGAGGGGTCTTTCTAGGTCTGCCACCCGTGGGGTCCCTGCTTACAGAGCAGTGGCCCGTCTGTGTTTGGATCACAGCCCAAGGTAACACCGAGCTGAGAGAAACCCTCTCAGCTCATCTCCATCTCTCCCGCCAGCTTCTCTCTGATACCTGGGAGCTTGGTCTTGCTCAGACATCCCTGGTCTTTTTGTGTCCCCATGGGTTCTGAGACCACACTGTCCCCTAGATGACTTCATCCCCCGCTTGGCCTTTGGGGTGATGTCCCTTGGTGTAGCTGACTTCTAACAGTTCTGTGTTTGTGCTCCGCTGCTCGCTCACTTGCAGGGAGCCATCTCCTTCTCCTGGGGTCTGTCTTCCTGTCGCTTCTGATTCACTTCTCTGCACAGCCTACCTTCCAGAACATGGTCGATTTTCTGTTCCTAGAATCACTGCTCTTCTTCTCTTTGATCTCCTGTAGAATTTGTAGGTGTTCAGAATAGACTGATAGCTATCTGGGTGAATTTCTGGGACCTGATGATAATCGGTATCCTACTCCTCCGCCATCTTGCCACTTCTCCTTGTCCTTTTTTATATTAATGCAGTGTATCACATTGAGTTGTGTATGTTGAACCACTCTTGGAGCCCTGGAATAAATTGCACTTAGTTGTCGTTAATAATCCTTTTAATGTACAGTTGGATCCTATTGACTAGTATGGTGAGAATTTTCAGTTCCACGGTTAACAGGAATATTAGTCTGTAATTCTCCTTTTTGGTGGGGTCTTTGGGTTTGGAGTCAGTGTATTTAAGGCCTCATAGAATGAGTTGGAAGTTTTCCTTTCATTCCTTCCAGTTCAACTCTTTTCTTGGGATACTTTAATTACTCTTTCAATTTCTTTGCTCGCTATGGGTCTTTTCAGGTTTTCTATTTATTCCTGTTTCAGTTTTGGTAGTTCACAAGTTTCTAGGACTAAAAGACAACCTATGGTATTGGATAAGATATTTGCAATGTCTTATCAGATAAATGGCTAGTCTCCAAAATCTACAAAGAACCTCTCAAACTCAACACCCAAAAAACAAATAACCCAGTAAAGAAATGGGTAGAAGACATCGACAGACATTTTTACAAAGACATAGAAGTGGTCAGCAGACACATGAGAAAATTCTCAACACCATTTAGCATCAGGGAAACACAAATCAAAACCACAATGATTCCCACTTCACACCCTCCAGAATAACTAAAATGAGCAACACAGAAAACAACAGATATTGGTGAGGATGTAGAGAAAAGGGAACCCTCTTACACTCTTGGTGGGAATGCAAACTGGTACAGTCACACTGGAAAACAGAGCAGAGGTTCCTCAAATAGTTAAAAATTGAGCTATCCTATGACCCAGCAGTTGCACTCCTAGGTATTTATCCAAATGATACAAATGTGGTGATTCATAGGGGCACCTGCACTCCAATGTTCATAGCAACAATGTCTACAGCAGCCAAAATACAGAATAAACCCAGATATCCATCCACAGATGAATGAAGAAAATGTGGTATATGTGTAAAATGGATTATTACTCAGCCATCAGAAAATATGAAATCTGTGTGCCTGGGTGGCTCAGTGGGTTAAAGCCTCTGCTTTCAGCTCAGGTCATGACCTCAGGATCCTGGGATGGAGGCCCGCATCAGGCTTTCTGCTCGGCAGGGAGCCTGCTTCCTCCTCTCTCTCTTCCTGTCTCTCTGCCTACTTGTGATCTCTCTCTCTCTCTCTTTGTCAAATAAATAAATAAAAATCTTTAAAAAAAGAAAATAAAAGATGAAATCTTACCATTTTCAATGATGTGGAAGAAACTAGAGGGTATTATGCTAAGTGAAGTAAGTCAGTCAGAGAAAGACAAATGTGGTATGATTTCACTCATATGTAGAATAAAGGAAACAACAGAGGATCATGGAGAAGGGAAGTAAAAATAAAATAAGATGAAATAAGAGAAGGAGACAAACCATAAGAGACTCTTAACTATAGGAAACAAACAGGGTTGTAGAGGGGAGGTGAATGGGGGGGATGGGGTAACTGGGTCATGGACATTAAGCAGGGCACTTGATGTAATGAGCACTGGATGAATCATTCATGCAATTCATGCAACTGATGAATCACTAAACTCTATCTCTGAAACTAATAACACACTGTATGTTAATTAATTGATTTTAAATGATAAAAATTTCAAAAAAGAAGCAATTACTAGAAATAAAAGAATTTGGTAAATTCATGGGATATAAAATAGAGGTATAGAAATCTTATGCATTTCCATACACCAATCATTAAGCAGCATAAAGAGAAATCAAGGAATCAATTCCATTTACAATTGCACCAAAACCCATGATACCTAGGAATAAACCTAACCAAAGAGATGAAAGACTTTTACTAAGAAAACTATAAAACAAGGATGAAAAATAATTGAAGACAGCACAAAGAAATGGGGAGATACTCCATACTCATGGATTGAAAGAACTTACATTGTTGAAATATCTATACAACCCAAAGAAATGTGCAGAATTGAAGGAGAGACAAGGTGGTGGAGAAGTAGGAGACCCTGTTTCAGCTGGTCCCCTGAATTGAGCTAAATATCTATCAGAACACTCTATGCACCCATGAAATCGGCCTGAGATGTAAGATTATACACTTCTGGATCTCTATGGGGGAAGAACATCATCAGTGGAGAGATACAGTGAAGTTGGAGTGCTCAGACTGATATTGGAGGATAAACAGAAGGGGGAGGGAGCCACCAGAAGTGACCCATTGGAAAGTAATACCCCAATATGAAAGTGTCCTGTGCTTGGGGACCAGCATTAACTTGGAGTCTGGTTAAAAGCACTCAAAAAGAACAAAGGGTCTTAAGGGGCAATTAGTGGAATTGGGCAGCCACAGGCACGGACGTAAGCCCACAGTCCCAGGGTGGTCACAGCCAGTGCCCACTCACACCTGAGAGAGCCAGGAGCAGGCTCCAGCCAGAGGTCCATGGGACCACAGCCTTCTGTGACCTGCACCACTGCTGGGTCTGAGTGCACCTGGCATGGGCATGGGCTCCAGACAACAGTAGCAGCAGTGGCAGCCACCAGGATTGGGCTCACCCACACTAATATCATTCACGATTTTAGTGGCATGGGGGTGCAGAGACAAGTGGGGACTCAGGTGACCACTGAGACAGTGAATGGGGGTGCACATCACCTGTGGGAGGTTGCAGTGTTCAGTAGAGTTTCCAGAGGGGAGTCTGTGTGTTCCGGACCATCCAGAGGGGAGCAGACTGAGGCCTCTCTCTGAGGTGAAGGTCTGGGTGCGGACAGTGTACTTTGCTCTTACCCTCCAAAAAGCTGCATAAAACCACCGAAGAACAAAAACCTCCAGAGAATAAAAGCCTGAAAAATCAGTTTCCGCACAGTCTAGCCCCTTGACAAGGGGCAGGCCAAATCAGCTCAAGCAAGACTGACTGAAGAACAACGCAGCAGGCCCCTCCCCCAGAAGACAAGCCAAAAGAACAAGAGGAAAATAACTACAGGGTCCCCATAAAACTGTAAAACCTCAATATCAGGGGAAAACAATATATTAAGCTCCCAGTATTGCCCCAAATCTGCATGTTTCATAGATTCAACTTTTATTTTTCTTTATTTTTTAAATTCATTTTCATGATTCTTGTTCTTTTATATTTTTAACTTATGTACCATTACAACTAGATGTTTAATACAACATATTCCATAGTAACTTTTTTAAGATTTTATTTATTTGACAGAGAGAGAAGAGATCACAGGCAGGCAGAGAGGCAGGCAGAAAGAGAGGAGAAAGCAGGCTCCCCGCCAAGCAGGGAGCCTGATGCAGGCCTCAATCCCAGGACCCTGAGATCATGACCTGAGCCAAAGGCAGAGGTCACTTAGTCACCCACCTAGTCACCCAGGCGCACCCATAATAACTTTTAAACTTGAACTTTTTTCATACATATACCTGTGGATTTTTGTCTCTCTTTTTTTAAAGATATGTATATAGATACAGGCTTCAAGATAGTCCTCTTTCCCTATTCAATACTACCCCTATATATAAGCCATTTTTAATTTCCCTGTATCTCTGGAAAGTTGGTCCTTTGAGAAACATAACAAGATACACCCAGGAAGAACTGAAATAATCTTCCTCGCCCACATCAAGGGTTTATAACCACCATCATATCATATTCTTTTGTCAGTGTTTCTGTGTATTTCCTTTTGTTTTTGCATTATATAAATCTTATTCTTGGGGTTCATTTTGCCTGGGTATTTCTTTTTTTTTTCTTTTACTTTTGTCGGTTTTCCTCCATGTTCATTTTGTTTTGTACCTTATAAATCTTACTTTTGGGGTTCAATTTGGCTTTTTTCTTTTTTTTTCTTTTTCTCTCTCTTTTTTTCTTTTTTCTTTATTTTTGGTAGTGATTTCTGATTGCTCCGAAACTTTCCAGGGTGCACCTTGCCTGGATTGAGATTGATATATTCAGGATCCCCTCAACCACCTCTCACCAAATTGACTAGGAGGAGGAACACCCAACAGAGGAAAAATTCAGAGACTGTGTTCTCTGCCACAGAACTATTGGATATGGACATAAACAATAAATCAGAAATAGAATTCAGGGTAATAATTATCCAGACAATAGGTAGGTTGGAGAAGACCATTAGTGGCAACATAATATCTCTAAGAGCGGAAGTGAGCGCTGATCTGGCAGAACCTAAAAATGCTGGCAAACAGATCCAATGTAATCTAAATACTCTAACAGCTAGGGAAAACGAGGCTGAAGATCGAATTAGAGAGCTAGAGAACAAACTAATAGAAAAGCAGGATCAGGAGAAGGCCTGTAACAAATAGTTTAGAAGGCATGAAAACATTATCAGGGAAATAATTGATGCCATGAAACATTCCAGTTTCAGAATTATTGGGATCTCTGAGGGAATGGAGAGAGAGAGAGAAGACTAGAAGATACAGTTGAACAAATCCCTAAATGAAAATTTCCCTAACGTGGGGATGGAGAAAGTGTTCATGTCTTAGTGGTAGAGAGCACACCCCCCAAGACCAAGAAGGTTAGAAGGACCTCCAGGTACATAACTGTGAAATTCATGAGGCATAAATTAGGAGAAGATATTTTAAGGGCAGCTAGGGGAGAGAGATCCTTATGTACAGAGGGAGGACCATCAGAATAACATCAGACCTGTTCACGGAAACCTGGCAAGCCAGAAAGGGCTGGCAAGACATATTCAGGGCCCTAAATGAGAAGAAAATGCAGCCAAGAATTCTTTATCCAGCAAGGCTGGTATTCAGAATGGATGGGGAGATAAAGATCTTCCAAGATCAGCAAGGTCTAAAAGATTATATGACCACCAATCCAGCACTACAGGAAATATTAAGAGGGGTTTCTATAAAAGAAGAAAGAACCAAGGAGTGACATACAACATAAATTTACAGAGACAATGTATAGAAACAAGGACTTCACAGGCAACATGATGTCAATAAAAACTTACCTTTAAATAATCACTCTCAACATGAATAGCCTTATTGCCCCCATAAAATGACACATGGTTGCAGACTGCATAAAACGACAGTACCCATCCATATGCTGTCTATAAGAGATGCATTTTGAACGTAAAAATATATCCAGACTGAAATTGAAGGGATGGAGAACCATCTCATGCCAATGGGCCTCAAAAGAAAGCTGAGATAGCAATTCTTATATCAGATAAATTAGATTTTAAGCTAAAGATTGTAGTCAGAGACACAGAAGGACACTACATCATTCTGAAAGGGTCTATCCAACAAGAAGATCTAACAATCTATGCCATCAACACGGGAGCAACCAACTACATAAACCAAGTGTTAAACAAAATAAAGAGACATATTGATATGAATACATGAATTGTATGGGACTTTAACATGCCACTCTTAGCAATAGACAGATCACTTAAGCAGAAAAACAACAAAGAAGCAAGAGTTTTGAATGATACGTTGGACCAGATGGACCTCATAGACATATACGGGACATTCCACCTTAAAACAGGAGAATATTCATTCTTCTCGAGCACACATGGAACTTTCTACAGAATAGACCACATACTGGGCCACAAATCAGGGTTAAACTGATATCAAAATATTAAGATTATTCCCTACATATTCTCAGACCACAATGCTTTGAAACCACAAGCAAAAGTTTGGAAGGAATTCAAACACTTGGAAACTAAAGATCATCCTGCTCAAGAATGTTTAGAACAACCAGGATATCAAAGAAGAACTTAATCCATAGAAACCAATGAGAATGAAGACACAATGGTCAAAAACCTATGGGATATGGCAAAGGAAGTCCGAAGGGGGAAATACATCACCATCCAAGCCTCTCTCAAATAAAAAAAAAAATACCGAATGCACTAACTCTCTTTACATCTTAAAGAATTGGAAAATCAACAACAAATTAAACCTACCCTATTCACAAGAAGGGAAATAATTAAGATTAGAACAGAGATGAATGAGTTAGAGACTAGAGATACAATAGAACACATCAATGGAACAAGAAGCTGCTTCTTTGACAGTATTAATAAGATTGACAAACCACAGGCCAAACCAATCCAAAAGAAAAGAGAGAGGTGCTAAATTAACAAAATTATGAATGAAATGGGAGAAAGCATGACTAACACCAAGGAAATAGAAACAATCATCAGAAATTATTATCAACAGTTCTATGCCAATAAGTTAAACAACCTAGAAGAAATGGATGCATTCCTGGAAATCTATAAACTTCCAGGACTGAAACAGAAAGAAATTGGCAACCTGAAGAGACCAATATCAAGTAAAGAGATTGAAGCAGTGACCATAAACATCCCAATAACCACGACTCCAGTATCTGACTGATTTCTTGGGGGATGCTACCAAATTTTGAATGAAGAAATAATACCTATTCTTCTGAAGATGGTTCAAAAAATAGAAACAAAGGGAAAACCTCCAGACTCTTTCCATGAAGCCAGCATTACCTTGATGCCAAAAGATGGAAAAAAAATCCATGCTCATGGATTAGAAGAATAAACATTGTTAAAATGTCATTACTGCCCAGAGAAATCTATACTTTCTATGCCATCCTGATCAAAAGTCGACCAGCATTTTCAAAGAGCTGGAACAAACAATCCTAAAATTTTCATGGAATCAGAAAAGACCCTGAATCTCTAAGGAAATGTTGAAAAAAACCAAGGCTGGGAGCATCACGTTGCCTGATATCAAGCTTTCCTTCAAAGCCGTGATCACCAAGACAGCATGGTACTGGCACAAAAATGGACACATAGACCAATGGAACAGAGTAATGAGTCCAGATAAGGACCCTCAAATGTATGGTCAAACAACCTTCGACAAAGCAGGAAAAAATATCCAGTGGAAAAAGGACAGTCTCTTCAAGGAATGGTGCTGGGAAAAACAGACAGCTATGTATAGAAGAATGAAGCTCTAACATTCTCCTACACCATACACAAAGATAAACTCAAAATGGATGAAGGAACTCAACATGAGGCAGGAATCTATCAAAATCCTAGAGGAGAACATAGGCAGTAATCTCTTCGACATCGTAGCTACAATTTCTTTCAAGACACGTCTCCAAAGGCAAATGAAACAAAAGCAAAAATGAGCTTTTGGAACTTCATCAAAATAAAAAGCTTCTGCACAGCAGAGGAAATAGTCAATAAAACAAAGAAGCAACCCACCGAATCAGAGAAGATATTAACAAATGACATTACAAAGGGCTGGTATCCAAGATCTATAAAGAACTCAAACTCAACACCGAAAAAACAGATAATCATGCCAAAAAGTGGGCAGAAGACATGAACAGACACTTTTTCAAAGAAAACATACAAATGTCAAACAGACATGTGAAAAAATGTTCATCATCATTAGCCATCAGGGAAATTCAAAACACAACGACTTTGAGATACCACCTTACATCAGTTAGAACAGCAGAAATTAACAGGACAGGAAACAACAAGTTTTGGAGTGGATGTGGAGAAAGGGGAACCCTCTTACACTGTTGGTGGGAATGCAATTTGGTGTAGCCACTTTGGAAAACAGTTTGGAAGTTTCTTTAAAAAAATTAAAAAATAGAGCTATCCTATGACCCTGCAATTGCACTACAGGGTATTTACCCCAAAGATACAGATGTAGTGAAAGGAAGAGCCATCTGTACCTTTCATAGCAGCAAAGACCACAATCGCCAAACTGTGGAAAGAGGTGAGATGCCCTTCAACAGATGAATGGATAAAGAAGATGTGGTCCATATATACAATGTAATACTATACAGCCATCAGAAAGGATGAATACCTAACTATTGTATTAACATTGTCGGGACTGAAGGAGATTATGCTGAGTGAAATAAGCCAAGCAGAGAATGTCAATTATCATATGGTTTCACTTACTTGAGGAGCATGTGGAATAACATGGAGGATATTAGGGGAAGGAAGGGAAAAGTGAATTGGGGTAAATCGGAGGGGGAGAGAAGCATGAGAGACTGTGGACTCTGAGAAGCAAAATGAGGGTTTGGGAGGGGAAAGGGGGAGGGAGATGGGCGAGTCTGGTGGTGGGTATTGAGGAAGGCACGTATTACATGGAGCACTGGGTGTGGTGCATAAAGAATGAATCTTAGAACATTGAAAAATAAAATAAAATTTTAAAAATGTGCAGATTGAATGAAATCCTAATCAAAGTACCAATGACATTTTTCACAGAGTAAGAAAAAACTATCACAAAATATATAAGAAACCTCAAAAGACCCCGAATACCCAAACAATCTTGAAGAAAATAAACAAAACAAAACAACTAAAGGCATCCTAATTCCATACTTCAAGTTATATTAGAAAGGTGTAGAGCTCAAGACAGTATGTCACTGGTAGAACAATAGAAGTTCAACAGAACAGACTATAAAATCCAGAAATGAACACACAGCTCTATCATCTTTTAATCTTCAACAAAGCAGAAAAGATTATTCAGTGGGAAAAAGACAGTCTCTCTAATAAACGGTATTGGGAAAACTGGATAAAACATGCAAAAGAATGAGCCTGGACTTCTTTCTTACACCACATACAAAATTTAATTCAAAATGGTAGAAAGACCTAAATGTGAGACAGAAATCCATTAAAATCCTAGAGGAAAGCATAGGCATAACCTCTTTGATCTTGTCCATATCAACTTCTTACTAGACTTGACTCCCGATGAAAAGGAAACAAAAGCAAAATAAACTATTGTGTTTTCATCAAATATAAAGCTAATGCATGGCAAAGGAAACAATTGAAAAAACTAAAAGGCAACCTAAAGAATGGGAGAAGAAATTTTCTTTTTTAAAATTTTTAAAAATTTTTTTATTGAATTTTTTAAATTATTTTCCCCAGGGGTACAGGTCTGTGAATCATCAGGCTTACACCTTCCACAGCACCCACCATAGCACAAATCCTCCCCAATGTCCATAAGCTATCCACCCTATCCCTACCCTCCCACCCCCCATTAACCCTCAGTTTGTTTTGTGAGATTAGGAGTCTCTTATGGTTTGTCTCCTTCCCGATCCCATTATTATTATTTTCATTATTTTTCCTCCCTACCCCTCGCGACCCCTCTCCCTGCCCCTCAAGTTCCTCATATCAGAGAGATCATATGATAATTGTCGTTCTCTGATTGACTTATTTCGCTCAGAATAATACCCTCTAGTTCCATCCATGTCGTTGCAAACAGCAAGATTTCGTTTCTTTGGATGGCTGCATAGTATTTCATTATATATATATATATATATAT
>LNAC01001928.1:23593-70443 GCA_002007465.1 Ailurus styani
ACACACACACACACATACCACTTCTTCTTTATCCATTCATCTGTTGAATCTAGGTTCTTTCCATAGTTTGGCTATTGTGGACATTGCTGCTATAAACATTCAGTGCATGTGCCCCTGAGGATCACTACGTTTGTATCCTTAGGGTAAATACCCAGTAGTGCGATTGCTGGGTCATAGGGTAGTGGTATTGTGAACTTTTTGAGGAACCTCCATACTGTTTTCCAGAGTGGCTGCACCAGCTAGGATTCCCACCAACAGTGTAGGAGGGTTCCCCTTTCTCTGCATCTTCGCCAACATCTGTAGTTTCCTGACTTGTTGATTTTAGCCATTCTGATTGGTATAGGGTGGTATCTCACTGTGGTTTTGATTTGCATTTCCCTGATGCCGAGTGATGTTGAGCACTTTCTCATGTGTCTGTTGGCTATTTGGATGTCTTCTTGGAGAAATGTCTGTTCATGTCTTCTGCCCATTTCTTGACTGGGTTATTTGTTTTATGGGTGTTGAGTTTGAGAACCTCTCTATGGATATTGGATACCAGCCCTTTATTTGATATGGGGAGAAAATATTTTCAAATGACAGATATCAGAAGTAGTTAGTATTCAAAATACATAAAGTAGTTATCAAAGTCAAGGAAGGAGCCAAGATTGCGGAAGAGTAGGGGACCCCATTTCAACTCATACCCTAAATTTATCTGGATATCTATCAAACCATTTTGAACACATATGAAAATAACCAGAGATGTAAGAATATATATCGGGATTTCTACAAACAGTAATGCCATTGTTTTTTGAAAAGTAGGAAGTGCAGAGTCATGACTCTGTGGGGAGATATTGGAAGATAAACAGAAGGAGGAGAGAGCCCTCATAAACTTGCTCCTGGAAAGTGATATAACACTGGAGTACAAAATTGGAAGCCTTAGAAATCTGCTCTAGGGAGAAACATCCCTCTCTGAAAAGGGGGAAGGGAAAAGAAAAGGCATAATTCTAGGTAGGGCATTGTGGTCTGAGGAAGCTCAGAACTACCAGGGTTGCCTGAACCGATAGAATGCCTGAGAATTGGAGTGGGGAAGCAGCCCAGTGGGTCAGCTAGCCCAGGAGAGGACTCAGCTTGGGTCACCATAAACCATGAACCAGCAATTAGCTCTTCCTGGGCAGCCTGAAAAGTAATGGAATCTACCCCTACAGCTGGGCAAACTTCTTAGGGCAGTAGTGGCCCAGAGAGGAGATTAGGGCAGCACCCAGACATGAGTTAGGAGCATCTGGGGCATGGTCACACATGGTTTTAGAGTCACAAAGGTCAGTGACACTCAGGGGCCCCTGGGACTACTTACAAGAAAGTAGTGGGGACTGCAGGAGGGTGTGTACTGCAGGAGGCTATGGCTTTTGGAATATAGTGAAGTGGAGACTGATTGTCCCTGAGGGTTTATTAAAATGGGCAGACAGCAATCTTTCTGCTCTGGGTCAGAGTTTTGACTATGATCATTTTTGCTCTGATCTCTCAAGAGGCAAAGGAATCCTCTGGGGAACAAAGGATATGTAGAGGATCAGTTTACACTGAGTACTTCCCCTTGACAGGGGATGGGACAACTCCATCCAAGCAAAGATATCTGAGAAACAGCTGACAGGCCTCTCCCCCAGAAGACAGCCTGGAAGAACAGGTGGAAGCAAAACAATGGATTCCACAAGACTAAAATTTCAGCACCAGGGGAAAATAGCATGTTGAGCTCCAGGTGTTGCCTCAAGACTCCTTTATTCTAGAGATAAAATTCCTCTATTCTTTTTTCTTTTATCACTTTCTTATGTTTTCTCTCTCTCTTTTTTACTTTTAGATTTTTCTCATTTCAACTAGATGCTTATTTTACCTATTTATATTTCATAGTCACATTTACCTTGTATTTTTCATATATATGTATATACATATATATGCTTCATCTTAGTTCACTCTCTTCAATGTTATCTTTATATATATGTTTTACTTTCACTCTTCAATGTTATCTTTATATGTAAGTTTTACTTTCCTTGATATTTTGGGATATAGCATCTTTTTTTATTATTATCATTTGCCCCAGGGGTACAGGTCTGTGAATCATCAGCACAGCAATCACCACAGCACAAACCCTCCCCAAGGTACATAACCCAGCCACCCTATGCCTACCTTCCCACCCCAATTACCCCTCAGGTTGTTTCATGAGATTAAGAGGCTCTTATGATTTGTCTCCATCCTGATCACATCTTGTTTCATATTTTCCTTCCCTACCCCCCACAACACCCCACCCTACCTTTCAAATTCCTCATATCAGAGAGATCATATGATAATTGTCTTTCTCTGATTGACTTACTTCACTTAGCATAATCCTCTCTAGTTCCATCCACATCACTGCAAACAGCAAGATTTCATTTCTTTTGATGGCTGCATAATATTCCATGAAGTTCCAATAGTTCATTTTTCCCTTGTTTCCCTTGCTTTTGGTGATGTTTCCAGGAAGAATTTGCTGTGGCTGAGGTCGACGAGGTTGCTGCCTGGGTTCTCCTCAAGGATTTTAATGGATTCCTGTCTCACATTGATGTCTTTCATTCATTTTGAGTCTGTTTTTGTGTATGGTGTAAGGAAATGGTCCAGTTCTATTCTTCTGCATGTGGCTGTCCAATTTTCCAAAAACGATTTGTTGAAGAGACTGTCTTTTTTTCCTTTGGATAGATATTCTCTCCTACTCTGTCAAAGATGAATTGATCATAGAGTTGAGGGTATGTTTCTGAACTCTCTATTCTGTTACATTGATCTATGTGTCTGTTTTTGTGCCAGTGCCATTCTGTCTTGATGATGACAGTTTTGTAATAGAGCTTGAAGTTTGGAATTGCGATGTCACCAACTTTGGTTTTCTTTTTCAACATGCCTCTGGCTATTCAGGGTCTTTTCTAGTTCTATAAATATTTTAGGATTAATTTGTTCCATTTCTTTGAAAAAAATTGATGGTGTTTTGATAGGGATTGCGTTAAATGTGTAGATCTTTCTAGGTAGCATAGACATTTTCACAGTATTTGTTCTTCCAATCCACAAGCATGGAATGTTTTTCCACTTCTTTGTGTCTTCCTCAATTTCTTTCATGAGTACTTTATAGTTTTCTGAATACAGATTCTTTGCCTCTTTGGTTAGGTTTATTCCTAGATATCTTATATTTTTGGGTGCACTTTTAAATGGGATCGACTCCTTAATTTCTCTTTCTTCTGTTTTGTTGTTGGTATGTAGAAATGCAACTGATTTCTGTGCATTGCTTTTATATCCTGAACCTTTACTGAATTCCTATATGAGTTCTAGCAGTTTTGGAGTGGAGTTTTTTGGGTTTTCCACATAAAATATATCATCTGCAAAGAGTGAGAGTTTCACTTCTACTTTGCTGATTTGGATGTCGTTTATTTCGTTTTGTTCTCTTATTACTGAGGTTAGGACTTCTAGTAGTATTGTTAAATAGCAGTATTGTTGAATAACAATGGGCGGTCCTGCTGTGTTCCTAACTTTAGGGGAAAAGCTCTCCATTGAGAATGATAGTCGCTTTGTTTTTTTATAGATGGATTTGATGATATTGAGGTATGTACCCTCTATACCTAAACTGTGAAGAGTTTTGATCACAAAAGGATGCTGTACTTTTTCAAGTTATTTTTCAGCATCTATTGAGAGGATCATATGGTTCTTGTTCTTTCTTTTATTAATATATCACATTTATTGATATTTGGATGTTGAACCAACATTGCAGCTCAGTGTAAGTCCCACTTGGTCGTGATGAGTAACCCTTTTAATGTACTGTTGGATCCTATTGGCTAGTATTTTGATGAGAATTTTTGCATCCGTGTCCATCAAGGATATTGGTATGTAATTCTCCTTTTTAATGAGGTCTTTGTCTGGTTTTGGGGTCCAGGTAATACTGGCCTCATAAAATGAGTGTGGAAGTTTTCCTTCCACTTCTATTTTTTGGAACAGTTTCAGGAGAATAGGTATTAATTCTTCTTTAATTGTCTGGTACAATTCCCCTGGGATTTCTGGCCCTGGGTTCTTGTTTTTTGGGAGATTTTTGATGACTGCTTCTGTCTCCTTACTGGTTATGTGTCTGTTCAGGTTGTCTATTTCTTCCTGGTTCAGTTTTGATAGTTTATATGTCTCTAAGAATGCATCCATTTCTTCCAGATTGTCAAATACACTGGTATAGAGTTGCTCAAATATATTCTTATAATTGTATTTCTTTTGTGTTGTTTGTGATCTCCCCTCTTTCATTCATGATTTTATTAATTTGGGTACTTTCTCTTTTCTTTTGGATAAGTCTGGCCAAGGGTTAGTCAATCTTACTAATTCTTTCAAAGAACCAGCTTCTAGTTTCGTTAATTTGTTCTACTGTTCTTTTAGTTTCTATTTCAATGATTTCTGCTCTGATTCTCATTATTTCTCTTCTCCTGATCAGTTTAGTCTTTTTTGTTGTTCTTTCTCCAGCTCCTTTAGGTGTAGGGTTAAGTTTTGTACTTGAGACCTTTCTTGTTTCTTGAGAAAGCCTTGTATTGCTATAAACTTTCCTCTCAGGACTGCCTTTACTATGTCCCAAAGATTTTGAACAGTTGTGTTTTCGTTTTCATTTATTTCCATATATTTTAAAAATCTTCTTTAATTTCCTGGTTGACCCATTCATTCTTTAGTAGGATGTTCTTTAGCCACCATGTATTTGAGTTTTTACAAATTTCCTCTTGTGACTGAGTTCTAGTTTCAGATCATTATTTTCTGAAAATATGCAAGGAATGATCCCAGTGTTTTGGTACTGGGTGAGACCTGATTTGTGTCCCAGGATGTGATCTAATCTTGAGAATATTCCATATGCACTGGAGAAAAACGTGTATTCTATTGTTTTGGGATGGAATGTTCTGAATATATCCGTGATGTCCAACTGGTCCAGTGTGTCATTTAAAGCATTTATTTCCCTGTTGATCTTTTGCTTAGATAATCTGTCCATTTCAGTAAAGGTGGTGTTAAAGTCCCCTTCTATTATGGTATCATTGTTGATATATTCCTTTGATTTTGTTGTTAATTGGTTTATATAATTGGCTGCTCCCATATTAGGGACACATATATTTAAATTTGTTAGATCTTCTTTTTGGACAATCTGTTTAAGTATGATATAGTGTCCTTCCTCATATCTTAATGTAGTGTTTGGCTTAAAATCTAAATTTCTAATATAAGGATTGCCACTCCAGCCTTCTTTTGATGTCCTTTAGTATGATAAATTGTTTTCCACTCCCTCACTTTAAATCTGGAGGTGTCTTTGGGTGTAAAATGAGTTTCTTTTAGACAGAATATTGGTTGTTCTTGTTTTTTTTAATCCATTCTGATTCCCTCTGTCTTTTGATTGGGGGCATTAAGCCCATTACCATTCAGGGTAACTATTTTTTTTTAAGATTTTATTTATTTATTTGACAGAGAGAGGTCACAAGTAGGCAGAGAGGCAGGCAGAGAGAGGAGGAAGCAGGCTCTCCGCTGAGCAGGGAGCCTGATGCGGGCCTCAATCCCAGGACCCTGAGATCATGACCTGGGGTGAAGGCAGAGGCTTTAACCCACTGAGCCACCCAGGCGCCCCATTCAGGGTAACTATTGAGAGATATGAATTTAATGCTATTGTTTTGCCTGTAAAGTGACTGTTACAGTATGTTGTCTCTGTTCATTTCTGGTTTGTTACTTTTAGGCTCTCTCTTTCCTTAGTGGACAGCTTTCAATATTTTCTGTAGGGCTGGCTCGGTGTTTACAAATTCCTTTAGTTTTTGTTTGTCCTGGAAGCTTTTATCTCTCCTTCTATTTTCAATGACAGCTTAGCTGGAGATAGTCTTCTTGGTTGAATATTTTTCTTGTTTGGTGCTATGAATATATCATGCCAACTCTTTCTGGCCTGCCAGGTCTCAGTGGGTAGGTCTGTTGTGAATCTAATATTTCTACCATTGCATATGACAGACCTCTTTTCCAGAGCTGCTTTCAGGATTTTCTATTTGTCACTAAGACTTGTAGGTTTTACTATTAAATGATTGGGTGTGGACCTATTTTTATTGATTTTGAGGGGAGTTCTCTGTGTCTCCAGGATTTTGATGCTTTTTCCTTTCACTGAAACAGGGAAATTCTGTACTATAATTTGCTCCAATATACTTTCTTCCCCTCTCTTTCTTCTTCTTCTGAGATCCCGATTTTTCTAATATTGTTTCATATTTTGGTATCACTTAAATCTCAAATTCTTCCCTCATTGTCCAGTAGTTTTTTTTCTCTCTTTTGCTCAGCTTCTTCATTTTATATAATTTGGTCTTCTATATTACTAATTCTCTCAGCATTTTTCATAGAATTTGAAAAAAAAATTAAATTTTTGTGGAAACAGAAAACACCCTTGATTGCTAAAGCTGTCTTGAAAAAGAAATACATAGTAGGAAGTATCACAATCCCAGATTTGAAGATATGTTTTAAAGTTGTAGAATTAAAAGAGGATAATACTGTCACAAAAATATACATCTGGATCATAGGAACAGAAGAGAAAACCCAGAAGCTAGCCCACAATTATATGATCAATTGATATTTGACAAAGAAGGAAAGAATATCCACTGGATAAAGACTGTCTCTTCAACAAATGGAGTTGACCAACTGGAGAGCTACATGCAAAGATATAATTCTTTTTTAGACAATACATAAAAATCATTTCAAATGGAATAGAGACCAATATTTGGGACCTGCAATCATAAAAATCCTCGAGGGGAGCACAAATAGTAACTTCTTTAACATTTTCCATAGCAACAATTTTCTAAATATGCCTTGGAGTAACAGAAATAAATACAAAAATTAAATATGGTTACATCAAGTTAAAAAGCTTCTAAACTAAAAGAAAACCTACTGAATGGAAGAACGTATTTGCAAATGAAATTCCTGATTGGTTATTATTTATAATATATGGAGATCTTATATTAATCACCTGGGTGGCTCAATTTATTAAGCATCTGCCTTAAACTCAGTTCATGATCTCAGGGATCTAGGATTGAATCTCACATCAGGCTCCTTGCTTAGTGAGGAGTCTGCTTCTTCCTCTGCCTGCATCCCTCTGCTTATGATCTCTGATAAACAAACAAACAAATAAATGAATAAATGAAATCTTTAAAAAATCTTTTAAAAAATGGACAAAAGACTAAAAAATATAATCCAGCCAGAGAAAGACAAATACAGTATGATTTCAGTTATATGTGGAATTTAATAAAGAAATAAAATGAAGAAAGTAAAAAAAAAGACAAAAAATAGATTGTTAAAGTATAGAAAACAGAGCAGATGGCTAGAGAGCGGAGGTGGGGGAAATGGGTGGTATAGGTGTAAAGTATTAAGAAGACACTTTTCTTGAGTAATGTATAAAATTGTTGAATCACTATATTGTACACCTTCAACTACTATAACACTGTGTTTTAAGTATACTGGAATTAAAATAAAACAAATAAGAAAATACATACACACATAACAAAAATAAGTAAATGTGATCTTGGATTTAAGAGCTGTGTGATTTTATAAATAATTCAACTGAACCGAACATAGAAATTTAATGCAAATAGATTGAGAATTTCTTTATCTTATGTTCCTTTCTTTCATTTCTTAGGATAAAACAAATGCCATGGCTCCACAACATGGTTGTTTTTATGGTGTCTCTGGGGAAGGATGATCTGTAGCACTCAGTCCTCACCTCCTGTTGGTGCACTTTCACAATGCACATCACTGAGTTTGCTGAGTCATGATAGTGCTGTGAGTGTCTCACTGGGTACTTCTATGACTGAACACAGAGTTATCTTGACCTCTCCACATATGGTGATTTTTGTCAGGATTATGCAAGATTAGGAGGTCCTAGCCCAGATCTCTTCCCTGCTGACCTGCCCCAAATTTCTGGCTAAATTGAATGGCAAAAGACTTTTCCTGTCAAATCCTAACTATAAATACTGGAAAAGTGACTACTTCTTCAAATAAGAAAACACCAATGCAATGGTACAGGATTTAAAAAGTGTCAGGGAAACATTACACTAGCAAAATAAAATAAAATACAAAGAACTGACCATAAAGAAATGAAGATCTAAAAACTACCTGACAAAGAATTCAGAATATTTAGTTAAATGAGAACAGAAAAAAAAAAAACTAAAAAGCATCAGAAACAATATTTGAGCAAAATGGTAATTTTTAAAAGATTAAAACCATTAAAAAAGGGTCAAATGGAAATTATAGAACTTAAGAACTCCATGACTGAACCAAAAAAAAAATCAATCAATAGACTTGAACAAGCACAAGAAACAATCAGTGAGCTCAAAGACAGATTACTTGATATTATCCAATCAGAAGAATAGAAGGGAAATAGACTGAAAAGAGTTTTTAAAAAGCCTATAGAAATTATAGGATCCCATAAGAATACCTATACATGCTTCATGAAAACCCTAGAAAGAGCATGAAAAGGAAAGGGGGCAGAAAACTTACTTAAGGAGAAACAAAAATAAAACTGAACAATTTGTTTCCCATAGTTTAGAGTTTCCTATGGTTTGTTTCCCTCTTTGATTTCATCTTATTTTCCCCCTCTTCTCCTATGATCCTTTGACTTGTTCCTTAAATTCCATGTATGAGTGTAATTATATGATAATTTTCATTCTCTGATTGACTTTTTTTTTTAATTTTTTTTTAAAGATTTTATTTATTTATTTGACAGAGAGAGAGAGAGAGATCACAAGTAGGCAGAGAGGCAGGCAGAGAGAGGCGGAAGCAGGCTCCCTGCAGAGCAGGGAGCCTGATGCGGGACTCGATCCCAGGGCCCTGAGATCATGACCTGAGCCGAAGGCAGAGGTTTTAACCCACTGAGCCTCCCTGGTGCCCTGTCATTTGGTGTTCTAAATCACTTATTCTGTCCTCTGCTTCATTTATCCTAGCAGTAAGAGCCTCCATTTTTTATTGCACCTCTTTAATACCTTTTTTGATTTCAGCTTGGTTAGATTTTAGTTCTTTTATTTCTCCAGAAAGAGTTTGTGTTTTTCTAGAGAGGAGTTCTCTGTTATCTTCCATGCTTTTTTCGACCTCACGCAGCACTTTGATAATCGTCATTCTGATCTCTAGTATTGTCATATTACTAATGTCAGCACTGATTAGGTCCTTAGCCATCATTACTGTTTCTTGTTCTTTTTTTGGCTGTGATTTTTTCCACCTTGTCATTTTTTGCAGATAAGAATAGATGGATGAGAGAACAAAATAGTAAAGTGTAGCAATGACCCCAGAGAAATATACACTAACTTAATCAGAAGAGATCTGAAACTGGGATAGAAGAGGGAAAAATCCAACCAACCAAACAAACAACCAAAAACAAACAAACAAAAAGAAAAAAAATAATATCCTATATCTATATTATCTATTTCTGTTTCTATATCTATCTCTATTTCTCACTCTATCTATATCTCTATCTCTATCATCTCTATCTCTATCTCTATATTAGACTGGTGAGTTGAACAGTCACTATATACAAAAGTAAAGGTTAAATACAATGAAGGGTAAAATATGACTATAACAATGAAAATTAAAAATATTAAAAAGTGTTGAAAAGATATAATAATTAAAAATCACTGTAATAGGAAAGAGGAAAAAATTTAAAAATAAAGATTAAGAAAATAAATTAAGATTCTAAGAATTTAACTTTGAACAACTAAAGGATCATGGGGAAAAAGACATGAATTCTCTTCCTTGCTTTCCCGTAGCTCTGGAGTTCCACAATTCTCAGCAATCTGTAACTTGGCCTTGGCTTCATGTTTTTGCTGATCTTCTGGGGAGGGGCCTGTTGCTGTGATTCTGAAGTGTCTTTGCCAGAGGCGGAATTGCACTGCCCTTTCCAGGGGCCAGGCTATGTAATCAGCTCGGGTTCGCTCTTGAGAGCTTTTGTTCCCTGAAAGCTTTCTGTATAGCTTTGGAGGAAGGGAATGAAAATGGCGGACTGCCAGTCTTCATCCTGGAGGAGCTGAGAGCTCAGGGCCTCACTCCTCAGTGTGTCCTCAGAGAAAAGCAGTCAGTCCCTCCCGTCTCCCTGGTCTCTGGCCACACTCCGAGCTCATCCAGCCTGTGACTGAGTGTTTCTATCTCTGGCATGTGTCCCTGTTTGGAATCTCCAAACCCAGCAGATTCCTGTAGCTGCTCCTGTGCCGCTCCTCCCTGGGGAGGAGGAAGGGGTTTTCTCTGGATCTTCCACCCATGGGGGGCGCTCTCAAAGAGCAGTGGCCAGACTGTGCTTTGGATCATGGCCCAAGGTAATACTCAGCTGAGAGACACCTTCTCAGCTTAGCTCCGTCTCTCCCATCGGCTTCTGTCTGATACCTGGGAGGTCTGTCGCTCTCAGATACCCCTGTTCTTTTTGTGTCCCCCTGGGTCCTGAGATCACACTGTCCCTACAAGGGTTTCACCCCCTGCTTGGCCTCTGGGGCAATGTCCCTCAGTGGAGCAGACTTCTAAAAGTTCAGATTTTGTGTTCTGCTGCTCTCTCACTTGCTGGGAGCTGGTCGCTCCCCCTGGGATCTCTCTTCCCATTGCCTTAGATTCACTCTTCTATGCGTCCTACCTTCAAGCAAGTGGTCTATTTTTTGTTCCTAGAATTTCTGCTCTTCTTCTCTTCGATCTCGTGTAGAATTTGTAAGTGTTCAGAATGGTTTGATAACTATCTGGGTGAATTTCTGGGACCTGATGATAATCTGTCTTCTACTCATCCACCATCTTGCTCATGGTTGGCACAAGCCATTTTACATCTCCCCTGGGATGTTAAACAGCCCACACCTTCATGTACTTTTTTGTGTGCTTAGACAAACAGCAATCTCCCTACTGGCCCAGGTCACAGTTTATGGTGACCGGAACTGAGAGTCCCTTCTCAACTTGTTGATCATAACCAGTCCTCCCACTCCACTGCTTATATACTCTATCAGTTCAGGCTCCCCTGTACTTTCTGAGTCTCCTGGAATCCTGAGAGCATAATTATTCACCTAAAATTCTGTCCTACTCATCCCTCTTCCTTTGCAGAAAGGAATGTCTCAAACTGGAGCAGATATCTAAGGGTCCCAGTTTTGTGGTCTGGTGTAATATTATTTTCTGCTGCCTGGCTTAAGGAGCCTGCCTCCCCCATCTGTTTATCTTCTAATATTTCCCCTGAAGACTCATGGTTCCACATCTCCTCCCCTGCAAAAAAGTAGTCATTTTTCTGCTTGTAGATGTCCAGATAAATCTTCTTACATCTCAAGTTGAATTTGTGTGTATTCAGATTGGTTTGATCAGAAAGAGTGACCTCTCCAATTATTTCATAAGATTGTTCTGACTATCCAGTGCTACACAGATAATTTAATTCTAGGCTGTATTTTTCTATTTCTGCAAAAGCCTCACTGCGATTATGATAGACATTTCATTGAATCTTTAGTTGGCTTGTGGTAGCATTGACATCTTAACAATATTGTTTACCAATTCATGAACACAGAGTGTTTTGTTAACTTTTTGTCTTTTCTTCAATTTCTTTCAGCAATGTTTTTGATTTTTCACTGTACAGTTTTCTCCACTTCCTAAATCTATCCCCATGTATCTATGTTTTTATTATATTGCAAATATAATGTACCATTTAAAAATGATTCTTCATTGTACATTATCAGTGTATAGAAGTACAAGTGATTTTGTATCCTGAAACCTTATTAAATTTGTTTTTTAATTATAACATATTTGTTCTAACATTTTAGACACTTTAGAATTTTCTGCATATATGATAATGTTTGAAAATCAAGATAGTTTTACCTCGTTATTTCCAATTTGGATATAGCTTGTTTATTTTGTGCCTAATTGCTTTGGTTATAATTCCAGTACAATGTTGATCAAAACTTGTTTTGTTAGTTTTTTTTTTTTAGAGGAAAAGCTTTCAGTTTTTACCATTGAGTAGAATGATAGTTGTGAAAGGTATTGTGTTATATTTTTACTTGTCCCACCAGTTTTGTATCATTTTAATATTTTATTCAAGTAAGGTATGAACAAGATCTCAACACCTCATAGGATAAAAAATGGCCTCACTCCTTTTGATCTACAATGAAAACATTTCATATTATTTTACCACTTTTTGTTTCTATTTACCCATGTATTTTCCACTGTTTATATTTAAAAGTTAAATTCTAAATATTAAAGACCATCTTTGACTCCAGTCACTGTAGATAAAATCCCCCTCCATGTACAAATACATCCAACTCATTTTCATTTTTCCTGTTGTTTTAAAATAATTACACCCCATTTTGTGTATAGAATGTCAAGGTTGACAGCATTATTCCATCTTCTAGGATGTATTACTGAGATACAAAAAATTTAAGTTGTTATGAAACCTGATGCTATTTTAGTTACTATTTATATATATTATCTCATTGTTATTACTTCTCATCATTGTTACTATTATCTGTGTCAAGACATTTTTAGGACCATATGTTTATAGGCAATAATCAGAAATTTTAGAAAATGTTTTTAAGAAAACATATAGAATTGTTAAGAAAGCATCTTTCAATAAAATATTTTTTCATTTTTTTTCTGTTTTGTGTATGCTGTTTAAATATGGTGGATCACATATATAATTTTGAAAAAAACTTTTCTTTTGATAATAATAACTCCATTTTTTTGGCATATCCATTTTTAAGAATGAAAATAGCATACATGTGTTCCTTTATATTAATTCTTCAGTTTTCCAAACTTTTAAAAGTAACAATCTTTCATGTTTTGTTGATGTTGTTTTCCTTTAACTCTGGGAGATTTTTTTCTTCAGCTTATCTTTAAAACTTTCACTCGATCCATGGGGTGCCTGGGTGACTCAGTCGGTTAAGTGTTGAATTCTTCTTTTCGACTGTGGTCATGATCTCAGGGTCCAAGGATTGAGCCCCATGTTGAGCCCCACATACTGATCCCTGCTCAGCAGGAGTGTGCTTCTCTCTCTCTCTCTCTGCTCCTCCTCCCATTCTTGCATGGACTCTCTAAAATATAAGAAATCTTGAGAGAGCGGCAAGATGGCGGAGGAGTAGGAGACCGATTATCATCAGGTCCCAGGAATTCACCCAGAGAGCTATCAAACCATTCTGAACACCTACAAATTCTACCGGAGATCGAAGAGAAGAAGAGCAGCAAGTCTAGGAACAGAAAATCGACCACTTTCTGGAAGGTAGGACGTGCGGAGAAGTGAATCTGCGGCGACGGGAAGATAGACCCCGGGGGGAGGGGCCGGCTGCCGGCAAGGGAGCGAGCAGCGGAGCACAGACTCGGAACTGTGAGAAGTCGGCTCCACTGAGGGACGTCGCCCCAGAGACCAAGCGGGGGGTGAAGCCCCTGCAGGGACAGTGTGGTCTCAGGACCCACGGGGACACAAAAAGACCAGGGGTGTCTGAGCGCGACCGAGCTCCCAGGTCTCAGAAGCCGGCGGGAGAGACGGAGCTGAGCTGAGGTGTCTCTCAGCTTGGGGTTACCTTGGGCTGGGATCTGAAGCTCAGCCGGGCCACTGATCTGTGAGCGGGGACCCCACGGGCGGCAGACCCGGAGAGACTCACCTTCCTCCTCCGGGAGCAGCAGTGCGGGAGCGGCTGCAGGATCTGCCGGGTTTGGAGATTCTAAGCGGGGCCGCGCCAGAGATAGAGACACTCAGTCACAGGCCGGGTGAGCTCGGAGCGCGGCCGGAGACCAGGAGACGGGAGGGACTGCTTTTCTCTGAGGCGGGCTGAGGGCTGAGGCCCCAGGCTCTCGGCTCCTCCGGGTCGGAGACTGGGAGCCGCCATTTTCAGTCCCGTCCTCCAACGAGGTACGGAAAGCGTTCAGGGAACAAAAGCTCCTGAGAGCGAACCCGAGCTGATTACTTAGCCTGGCCCCTGGCGAGGGCGGTGGGAATCCGCCTCGGGCAGAGACACTTGAGAATCATAGCAACAGGCCCCTCCCCCAGAAGACCAAGAGAAACAAACAAACAAACCATCCAGTCAAAGTCAAGTTCAAGACGGCTAAGCGTTGCGGAACCCCAGAACTACGGAAAAGCAACGGAGACAATTCATGGCTTTTTCCCCATGATTCTTCAGTCGTTCAAAGTTCATTGATTTTTTTTTCTCTTTGAAATTTTTTCTTACTTTTTTCTTTTAAAATTTTTCCCTTTTCCTATTTTAACGTTCTTAACTCTTATATCGTATCAACACTTTTTATTCTCTTTTTTTAAAATTTTCATTGTTATAATCATATTTTATCCCTTCATTGTTTTTAACCTTATTTTTTTGGATACTTATAGGGTCTGTTCAATTCACCAATCTAATAGAGATAGATAGAGATAGATAGAGATAGAGATAGATATAGATATGGAGTCATAGACATAGATATAGAAACAGAAATAGATAATATAGATACAGGATTTTGTTTTATTCATTTTTGTTTAGTTTTTGTATGATTTTGGGTTTTTGGGTTTTTGTTTGTTTGTTTGTTTGTTAGTTTTTGGATTTGGTTTTTTTTGTTTTTTGTTTTTTGTTTTTTTGTTTTTTTTTTTTTTTCCCCTCTTACTTTTCTACCCAGTTCCAGGTCTCTTCTGAGTAGGTTAGTGTATATTTCTCTGGGGTCATCGCTACCCCTTAGTATTTAGTTCTCTCATCCATCTATTCCTATCTGCATAAAATGACAAGGCGGAAAAAATCAACACAAAAAAAAGAACAAGAGCCAGTAATGACGGCTAGGGACCTAATCAATGCGGACATTAGTAATATGACAGAACCAGAGTTCAGAATGACGATTCTTAAGGTGCTGGCTGGGCTTGAAAAAAAAATGGAAGAAAATAGAGAAGCTGTCTCTAAAGAAATAAAAGACCTTTCTGGAGAAATAAAAGAACTAAAATCTAACCAAGCTGAAATCAAAAAAGCTATTAATGAGGTGCAATTGAAAATGGAGGCTCTTACTGCTAGGATAAATGAAGCAGAAGATAGAATTAGTGATTTAGAAGACAAAATGTCAGAGAAAAAAGAAGAGGATGAAAAGAGAGACAAACAACTACTGGACCATGAGGAGAGAATTCGAGAGATAAGTGATGCCATAAGACGAAACAATATTAGAATAATTGGGATCCCAGAAGAGGACGAGATTGAGAGAGGGCCAGAAGGTATATTGGAGCAGATCTTAATACAGAATTTCCCTAATCTGGCAAAGGGAACAAGCATCAAAATCCAGGAGGCACAGAGAAGCCCCCCCAAAATTAATAAAAATAGGTCCACACCCCGTCATCTAATAGTAAAACTTACAAGTCTTAGTGACAAAGAGAAAATCCTGAAAGCAGCTCGGGACAAGAGGTCTATAACATACAATGGTAGAAATATTAGATTGTCAGCAGACCTATCCACAGAGACCTGGCAGGCCAGAAAGAGCTGGCATGATGTATTCAGAGCACTAAATGAGAAAAATCTGCAGCCAAGAATACTATATCCAGCTAGGCTCTCACTGAAAATAGAAGGAGAGATAAAAATCTTCCAGGACAAACAAAAACTCAAGGAATTTGCAAACACCAAGCCAGCCCTACAGGAAATATTGAAAGGGGTCCTCTAAGCAAAGAGAACCTTAAAGAAACATAGACCAGAAAGGAAGAAACACAATATACAGTAACAGTCACCTTACAGGCAATACAATGGCTCTAAATGTATATCTCTCAATAGTTACTCTGAATGTAAATGGACTAAATGCCCCAACTAAAAGACACAGGGTATCAGAATGGATAAAAAAACAAGACCCATCGATATGCTGTCTACAAGAAACTCATCTTACACGCAAAGACACCTCCAGATTTAAAGTGAGGGGATGGAAAACAATTTACCATGCCAATGGACAGCAAAAGAAAGCTGGAGTGGCAATCCTTATATCAGATAAACTAGACTTTAAGGCAAAGAATATCATAAGAGATGAAGAAGGACACTATATCATACTAAAAGGATCTGTCCAACAAGAAGATCTAACAATCATAAATATCTATGCCCCTAACATGGGAGCAGCCAATTATATAAACCAATTAATAACAAAATCAAAGAAACACATTGACAAGAATACAATATTAGTAGGGGACTTGAACACCCCCCTTACTGAAATGGACAGATCATCAAAGCAAAAGATCAACAAGGAAATAAAGGCTTTAAATGACACCCTGGACCAGTTGGACATCACAGATATATTCAGAACATTCCATCCCAAAACAACAGAATACACATTCTTCTCCAGTGCACATGGAACATTCTCCAGAATAGACCATATTCTGGGTCACAAATCAGGTCTCAACAGGTACCAAAAGATTGGGATCATTCCCTGCATATTTTCAGACCATAATGCTCTGAAACTAGAACTCAACCACAAAAGGAAAGTTGGAAAGACCTCAAATACATGGAGGCTGAAGAACACCCTACTCAAGAATGAATGGGTCAACCAGGAAATTAAAGAAGAATTAAAAAAATTCATGGAAACAAATGAAAATGAAAACACAACTGTTCAAAATCTTTGGGATACAGCAAAAGCAGTCCTAAGAGGAAAGTATATAGCAATACAAGCCTTTCTCAAGAAACAAGAAAGGTCTCAAGTACACAACCTAACTCTACACCTACAAAAGCTAGAGAAAGAACAGCAAAGAAAGGCTACACCCAGCAGGAGAAGAGAAATCATAAAGATCAGAGCAGAAATCAATGAAATAGAAACCAAAAGAACAGTGGAACAAATCAATGAAACTAGGAGCTGGTTCTTTGAAAGAATTAATAAGATTGATAAACCCCTGGCCAGACTTATCCAAAAGAAAAGAGAAAGGACTCAAATTAATAAAATCATGAATGAAAGAGGAGAGATCACAACCAACACCAAAGAAATACAAACAATTCTAAGAACATATTATGAGCAACTCTACACCAGCAAATTTGACAATCTGGAAGAAATGGATGCATTCTTAGAGAAATATAAACTACCAAAACTGAACCAGGAAGAAACTGAAGACCTGAATAGACCCATCACCAGTAAGGAGATTGAAGCAGTCATCAAAAATCTCCCAACGAACAAGAGCCCAGGGCCAGACGGCTTCCCAGGGGAATTCTACCAAACATTTAAAGAAGAATTAATACCTATTCTCCTGAAACTGTTCCAAAAAATAGAATTGGAAGGAAAACTTCCAAACTCCTTTTATGAGGCCAGCATTACCTTGATCCCCAAACCAGGCAAAGACCCCATCAAGAAGGAGAATTACAGACCAATATCTTTGATGAATACGGATGCAAAAATCCTCAACAAAATACTAGCCAATAGGATCCAGCAGCACATAAAAAGGATTATTCACCACGACCAAGTGGGATTTATTCCTGGGATGCAAGGTTGGTTTAACATTCGCAAATCAATCAATGTGATACAAGACATTAATAAAAGAAAGAACAAGAACCATATGATCCTCTCAATAGATGCTGAAAAAGCATTTGACAAAGTACAGCACCCTTTCTTAATCAAAACTCTTCATAGTGTAGGCATAGAGGGTACATACCTCAATATCATCAAAGCCATCTACGAAAAACCCACAGCGAATATCATTCTCAATGGAGAAAAACTGAGAGCTTTTCCCCTAAAGTCAGGAACACGGCAAGGCTGTCCACTATCACCACTGCTATTCAACATAGTACTAGAAGTCCTAGCCTCAGCAATCAGACAACAAAAAGAAATAAAAGGCATCCAAATCGGCAAGGAAGAGGTCAAACTCTCACTCTTTGCAGATGATATGATACTTTATGTGGAAAACCCAAAGGACTCCACTCCAAAACTGCTAGCACTCATACAGGAATTCAGTCAAGTGTCAGGATATAAAATCAATGCACAGAAATCAGTTGCATTTCTATATACCAACAACAAAACAGAAGAAAGAGAAATTAAAGAGTCAATCCCATTTACAATTGCACCCAAAACCATAAGATACCTAGGAATAAACCTAACCAAAGAGGCAAAGAATCTGTATTCAGAAAACTATAAAGTACTCATGAAAGAAATTGAGGAAGACACAAAGAAGTGGAAAAACATTCCATGCTCATGGATGGGTAGAATAAATATTGTGAAAATGTCTATGCTACCTAGAGCAATCTACACATTTAATGCAATCCCCATCAAAATACCAGCAATTTACTTCAAAGAAATGGAACAAATAATCCTAAAATTTATATGGAACCAGAAAAGACCCCGAATAGCCAAAGGAATGTTGAAAAAAAAAAGCAAAGTTGGCGGCATCACAATTCCAGATTTCAAGCTCTATTACAAAGCTGTCATCATCAAGACAGTATGGTACTGGCACAAAAACAGACACATAGACCAGTGGAACAGAATAGAGAACCCAAAAATGGACCCTCAACTCTATGGTCAACTAATCTTCGACAAAGCAGGAAAGAATGTCCAGTGGGAAAAAGACAGTCTCTTCAACAAATGGTGTTGGGAAAACTGGTCAGCCACATGCAGAAAAATGAAACTGGATCATTTCCTGACACCACACACAAAAATAGACTCAAAATGGATAAAAGACCTCAATGTGAGAAAGGAATCCATCAAAATCCTCGAGGAGAACACAGGCAGCAACCTCTTCGACCTCAACCGCAGCAACTTCTTCCTAGGAACCTCACCAAAGGCAAGGGAAGCAAGGGCAAAAATGAACTATTGGGACTTCATCAAGATTAAAAGCTTTTGCACAGCAAAGGAAACAGTCAACAAAACCAAAAGACAACTGACAGAATGGGAGAAGATATTTGCAAATGACATATCAGATAAAGGGCTAGTATCCAAAATCTATAAAGAGCTTCTCAAACTCAACACCCATAAAACAAATAACCCAGTCAAGAAATGGGCAGAAGACATGAACAGACATTTCTCCAAAGAAGACATCCAAATGGCCAACAGACACATGAGAAAGTGCTCAACATCACTCGGCATCAGAGAAATACAAATTAAAACCACAGCGAGATACCACCTTACACCAGTCAGAATGGCTAAAATCAACAAGTCAGGAAATGACAGATGTTGGCGAGGTTGCGGAGAAAGGGGAACCCTCCTACACTGTTGGTGGGAATGCAAACTGGTGCAGCCACTCTGGAAAACAGTATGGAGATTCCTCAAAAAGTTGAAAATGGAGCTACCCTACGACCCAGCAATCGCACTACTGGGTATTTATCCTAAAGACACAAAGGTAGTGATCCTCAGGGGCACGTGCACCCGAATGTTTATAGCAGCAATGTCCACAATAGCCAAACTATGGAAAGAACCTAGATGTCCATCAACAGATGAATGGATAAAGAAGATGTGGTATATATATACAATGGAATATTATGCAGCTATCAAAAGAAACGAAATCTTGCCATTTGCAACGACATGGATGGAACTGGAGGGTATTATGCTGAGCGAAATAAGTCAATCAGAGAAAGACAATTATCATATGATCTCTCTGATATGAGGAACTTGAGGGGCAGGGTGGGGGGTCGTGGGGGGTAGGGAGGGAAAAATAATGAAACAAGATGGGATGGGGAAGGAGACAAACCATAAGAGACTCCTAATCTCACAAAACAAACTGAGGGTTACTGGGGGGTGGGAGGGTAGGGATAGGGTGGATGGGTTATGGACATTGGGGAGGGTTTGTGCTTTGGTGAATGCTGTGAAAGATGTAAGCCTGATGATTCACAGACCTGTACCCCTTGGGCAAATAATAAAAATAAAATTAAAAAAAAATAAATCTTAAAAAAATTCTCTTAATCTTTTGTTATCATATACATATAATTGTATATGAGTTCATATATATCTTTTGTCTGACATGTCTTTTTATTTATCTAGTGGTGTTTATACTGTGAATTAATAAAATTTCATACTTCTTTGAACATATGAATCCAATTAAAAAATCTTTCTGTTTTCCCAAACATTTGGGCTCATTTTGTATCTGTATGAGTGTGAATGTGTGAATATTTGTGTGTGTGCACATATGTGTGCCTATTCCTGTTTCATGTGGAGATTTACTAAAATCCTGGTATCATTTGTATATAGAATAATATTTAAGACTAAAATACAACATTATTGTGTACAGTTGTTCACCTATGATGTCAGTGGAGAATTGCTCCTCCCACCTCCATGAGAGTCTTGGATGTTATTTCCTTTCCCCCCCCAATTAAGTGACATTGTTTATCTCAATTCATGTATTTTAAGAGTCCTGAATTATTTTATCTCTCATTGTGTCTTTTGACACCTGTTCTATTTTGACTTATATTTTTTATTAGCATAATATCTTTTAAGAGGGAGCGGTGATAAATACACGTGATTAAATTTGCACACTGATCTAGAATTGGAAATTTTTAAATAAAATATTTCACTCAGATGTGGAATTTAAGAAACAAAACTAATAATCATAAGACCAAAAAAGACAGAGAGAGATAAACCAAGATACGGACTCTTAACTGTAGAAAACAAATTGGTGGTTACTTGAGGGGTGGTGGGTGGAGGATGGGTGAAATAAGAGGTGGGGATTAAGGAGTGCTTTGTATTGGTGAGCACTAGGTCCTGTATGTAAGTGAGGAATCACTAAGTTCTGCACATGAAACTAATATTACATTGTATATTAACTAACTGGAATTTAAATAAAAAGTTTTAAAGAAAGAAAATAAAATAAAAAAATGAGTAAGTCAAAGTGCTATAGAATAGTGTATATTACATAGGTATTAGAGAAGTAGAGAGACATAAAACATGTTATTTCAAAGAACTCTTTCATATTTGTGAAACCTACCATGAATATGGTGTATATATATTTAGTTAAAGGGTCTACATGTACTGTATCTTTCAGAAACTTGTTAAGGAGGCAAAAGAAAATGATTTTCTTTAAATGGTACTTAACAATAGGATTCATTCAAGATTTCAGAACAGATGAAAACGATAATTTTACTTGACTTCAAGGATGTTCGAATAATATTTTTTCTTAAGCTTTTATTTTTTAATTTAATTTTAATTTTTTCAGTGTTACAAGATTCATTGTTTATGCACCACACCCAGTGCTCATTGCAATATGTGTCTTCCTTAATACCCACTACCAGGCTCACCCATCCCCCCACCCAGCCAAAGGATATTTGATTAGGTGCTATTGTGTAAAGAGGACTCAGGAAGGAAATAGTGCTTCTCAACAGAAGCTGAAAGGTTGCTGCAACTTTAGAAGCAAGTCTTAGGTATGAAAGAAAAATGGTCATAAGCATTTACTCATAAAACAATTAAATAATATATGTATTTACATTGATATTCTATGCATATATTTTGAATAAACACTTGATTTTGGCAATACTCATGTTTGTTGTAGCAGTAAAACATACTTTTCCTTATTAATCCTTAATAAATATATGGCACTTTTAATAAATTTAAAGATTTCCTAGAAAAGACATAGGTTACAAAATGCTTGCATATTCAAATTTTGATCTCTGGGTCACTAAATAAGGGTTCTGTTTTGTTTTGTTCCTCCAAAATAGAAAATTTTAGTTATTCACTTAAGACTTGTAACATTTTAAATAATATACAGCCTGACTAAAATTACATATTAAAAAGAACTTCTTGTTCTATACTTGACTTGCTTTTCTGTCTGCTTTTAGGAAAATTCTATCAATGCCCCATGGAAAATTATAATCAAACATCAACAGATTTCATCTTATTGGGGTTGTTCCCACCAACAAGAATTGGCCTGTTCCTCTTTATTTTAATTGTTCTTATTTTCCTAATGGCTCTGTTTGGCAACCTGTCCATGATTCTCCTCATCTTCCTAGACACCCATCTCCATACACCCATGTATATCTTACTCAGTCAGCTCTCTCTCATTGACCTAAACTACATCTCCACAATTGTACCCAGGATGGCTTCCAATTTTGTGTTTGGAGACAAGTCTATCTCCTTCACTGGGTGTGGGATTCAGAGCTTCTTCTTCTTTACTTTAGCAGATGCAGAAGCATTGCTCCTGATATCTATGCCCTATGATCGTTATGTGGCTATTTGTTTTCCTCTTCACTATCCCATCCGCATGAGCAAAAAAGTGTGTGTGTTGATGATAACAGCATCTTGGATAATGGGTTCAGTCAACTCCTGTGCCCACACTGTATATGCCCTCCATATACCTTACTGTCAATCCAGGACTATCAACCACTTCTTCTGTGATGTCCCCGCCATGTTGACTCTGGCCTGCATGGACACCTGGGTCTATGAGTACACAGTGCTTGTGAGCACCACCCTCTTCCTTGTGTTTCCTTTTATTGGCACTGCATGTTCTTATGGCCGGATCCTCTTTACAATCTGCCACATGCAGTCAACAGAAGGGAGAAAAAAGGCCTATTAGACTTGCAGCACCCACCTAACTGTGGTCACTTTATACTTTGCACCATTCTCTTATACATATCTACGCCCAAGATCCTTCAGATCTCCAACAGAGGACAAGGTCTTAGCTGTCTTCTACACCATTCTGACCCCAATGCTTAACCCCATCATCTACAGCCTCAGAAACAAGGAAGTGATGGGAGCCCTCAGAAGAGTGACTCGGAGAATCTGCTTTGTGAAAATGTAGACAAAGCTTTTTTCATATGTACACATCATTGATTATAAGTACATTCATCAGTGTACAGTAAATAAAATATTATTTTATGCTTAGAGTGCAAGGACTAAAATCAGAAGAGAAGAAAATCACGTGTAGACAAAATTATCTTCCAAATATATATGTAATTATATTTCTTATCTTTTATTTTCCTTATGGTGCTGTTTCTCATGAATTTGAAATGCACTCTTTGTTTGCTAATATGTTCTCAGTGAAATGGTTCTTCATGTAAAAATAATTTCATTCAATATAACAGTTCTACTACTTGTAACTTATTTAAAAATACATGTAAGCATAAAAATAAAGGTTTCCTGAATAACTAAATGTAACTGAAAGTCAGAAAACTTCTTCTCATAGACTTGTGATTTATCTGTGCCAGTTACTTTTTTTCCAATCTATGATAACTTATTTTTATAAAGATTTAGCTGAGACTTCATCAGAGGTTCTAAAATCTATGTACCATTCTGAATAAAATATAACAAGCTAATGCTCCTTTTAGGGAAGAGAATCCTATAAAAGTGATTTCAAATATGTATTCCTCAAGATCAAGTATAAGACTTGGATGTGTCCACAGATATCAAGAAATTGTGAGGTAAATTTATAAGCTGACTGTATTGAAAATTTAGCAGGATTAGCAATTTCAGGGACATTCCTGTAACCAACCCCAACACTAACCACATGCTCAATAGCCACTGCTCTCTTTGTATGAAACCATGTTTCTCATGAGATAGTTTATTTTCCACTCACTATGTTTCATAGTTTAAATGAAACAGGTTGGTGGGAGGTCAACTTAATAAACCAGCTTCAGTCATTGATAAATCACATTTCAAAATATGAATCACGATCAAATCTAATAAAAATCACTCAGCTCAGGTGAACTTCCAACTCAAGTAGGTTGCCATTACTGCTCATTACTGGTAAATAAAGGGATGCTCTTTACTTTCTCAGATTTGGCAGAGAAGAGACTGCTCATATCCTTCATAATTTACAGGGCACAACACAAAATGAAAATATTAGCTCTTTGTCAAAAGGCAAGATTTTTTTCTTCAAAATTAATTTCCTACCCATGAAATGCAATACAAATGACAAACAGAATTTTTGTTTGTAATTATACACACACACACACACACACACACACACACATATATATATATATATATATATATATATATAAAATAGTAACACACAATTCTGTGATATCTATATTGGTCATAAATTTCTTTTGCTCACTTTTCTTCTATACGAAGATGTATACTTTTATTAATTTTATATTTATTTATGTAAAGATTTTATTTATTTATTTGTTTGTTTGTTTGTTTGTTTATTTATTTATTTATTATTTGTCCTAGGAGTATAGGTCTGTGAATCACCAGGCTTACATCCTTCATAGCACTCACCATAGCACACACCCTACCCAGTGTCCATAACCCATCCACCCTATACCTACCCTCCCACCCCCAAGTAACCATCAGTTAGTTTCGTGAAATTAAGTGTCTCTTATGGTTTCTCTCCTTCCCGATCCCATCTTGTTTCATATTTTCCCTCCATACCCCCCATGATCCCCTGCGCTGCCCCTCAAATTCTTCCTATCAGAGAGATAATATGATTATTGTCTTCCTCTGATTGACTTATTTTGCTTAGCATAATACCTTCTAATTCCATCCACGTCATTGCAAATGGCAAGAGTTCATTTCTTTTGATGGCTATATAGTATTCCATTGTATATATATACCACTTCTTCTTTATCCATTCTTTGGTGATGGACATCTAGGTTCTTTCCATAGGTTGGCTATTGTGCACATTTCTGCTATAAATATTTGAGAGCATGTGCCCCTGAGGATCACTTCCTTTGTATCTTTAGAGTAAATACCCAGTAGTGAGATTGCTGGGTCGTAGGGTAGCTTTATTTTCAACTTTTTGAGGAACCTCCATACTGTTTTCCAGAGTGGCTGCACCAGCTTGCATTCCCACCAACAGTGTAGGAGGGTTCCCCTTTCTCCGCATCCTCGAAAACATCCGTCATTTCCTGACTTGTTGATTTTAGCCATTCTGACTGGTGTGAGGTGGTATCTCACTGTGGTTTTGACTTGTACTTCCCTGATTCCGGTTGATTTTGGGCACGTTCACATGTGTCTGTTGGCCATTTGGATGACTTCTTTGGAGAAATGTCTGTTCATGTCTTCTGCCCATTTCTTGACTGGGTTATTTGTTCTATGGGTGTTGGGTTTAATAAGTACTTTATAGATTTTGGATATAAGCCCTTTATCTGATATGTCATTTGCAAATATCTTCTCCCATTCTTTCAACTGTCTTCTCATTTTTTTGACTGTTTTCAATGCTGTGAAAAAGCTTTTAATCTTGATGAAGTCCCAATAGTTCATTTTTGCCCTTGCTTCCCCTGCCTTTTGTTATGTTCCTAGGAAGAAGTTGTTGCGGTTGAGGTCAAAGAGGTTGCTGCTTGTGTTCTCCTCAGGGATTTTGAAGGACTCCTTCCTCACATTGAGGTCTTTCATCTGTTTTGAGTCTATTTTTGTGTGTTATGTAAGGAAGTGATCCACTTTCATTCTTCTGCATGTGGCTGACCAGTATTCCCAACACCAATTGTTGAAGAGACTGTCTTTTCCCACTGGACATTCTTTCCTGCTTTGTGGAAGATTAGTTGACCATAGAGTTGAGGGTCCATTACTGGGATCTCTACTCTGTTCCATTGATCTATGTGTATGTTTTTGTGCCAGTACTATATTGTCTTGATGATGACAGCTTTGTAATAGAGCTTAAAGTCTGGAATTGTGATGCCACCAAGTTTGGTTTTCTTTTTCAACTTTCCTTTGGCTATTCAGGATCTTTTCTGGTTCTATATAAATTTTAGTATTATTTTTTCCATTTCTTTGAAATAAATTGCTGGCATTTTTGATGGGGATTGCATTAAATGTATAGATTGCTCTAGGTAGCATAGACATTTTCACAGTATTTGTTCTTCCAATCCATGTGCACGGAATGAATTTCCATTTCTTTGTGTCTTCCTCAATTTCTTTCATGAGTACTTTATAGTTTTCTGAGTGTAGACTCTTTGACTCTTTGGTTAGGATTATTCCTATGATTCTTATGGTTTTGTGTGCAGTTGTAAATGGGATCGACTCCTTAATTTCTCTTCTTTTATTTTGTTGTTGGTATATAGAAATGCAACTGATTTCTGCGCATTGGTTTTATATCCTGACATTTTACTGAATTCCTGTATGAGTTCCAGCAGTTTTGGAGTGGAGTCCTTTGGATTGTCCACATAAAGTATCATATCATCTGCAAATAGTGAGAGTTTGACTTCTTTGCCAGTTTGTAGGCCTTTTACTATTTCTTGTTGTTGCTTGCTGAGGCTAGGACTTGTAATACTATGTTGAATAGCAGTGGTGATAGTGGACAGCCCTGTCATGTTCCTGACCTTAGGGGAAAAGCTCTTCGTTTTTCTCCATTGAGAATGATATATGATGTGGGTTGTTCATAGATGGCTTTCATGATATTGAGGTTTGCACCCTCTACGCCTACACTGTGAAGAGTTTTGATCAAGAAAGGATGCTGTAGTTTTTCCAATGCTTTTTCAGCATGTATTGAGAGTTTAATATGGTTCTTTTTCTCTCTTTTATTAAAGTCTTGTATCACATTGTTTGATTTGCTAATGTTAATCCAGACTTGCAGCCCAGGAATAAATCCCACTTTGTCCTTGTGAATAATCCTTTTAATGTGCTGTTGAATCCTATTGACTAGTAGTTGTTGAGGATTTCTGCATCTGTGTTCATCAAGGATATTGGTCTGTAATTCTATTTTCTGATGGGGTCTTTGCCTCGTTTTGGGATCAGGTAATGCTGTCCTTATAAAAGGAGTTTGGAAGTTTTCCTTCCATTTCTATTTTTTGGAACAGTTTCAGGAGAATAGGTATTAATTCTTCTTTAAATGTTTGGTAGAATTCCTCTGGGAAGATGTCTGTCCCTAGGCTCTTTTTTTTATTAGATTTTTGATGACTGAATCCATGTCCTTATTGGTTATGTGTCTGTTCAGGTTTTCAATTTCTTCCTGGTTTAGTTTTGATAGTTTATATGTCTCTAGGAGTGCATCCAATCCTACCAGGTTGTCAAATTTGTTGGTTTAGAGTTGCTCATAATATGTTTTTATAATTGTATTTCTTTGGTGTTGGTTGTGATCTCTCCTCTTTCTTTCATGATTTTATTAATTTTCGTCCTTTCTCTTTCTTTTAGATAAGTCTGGCCAGGGTTTTATCAATTTTATTAATTCTTTCAAAGAACCAGCTCCTAGTTTCATTGATTTTTTTTCTACTGTTCGTTTGGTTTCTATTTCATTGATTTTTGCTCTGATCTTTATTAGTTCTCTTCTCCTGCTGGGTGTAGGCTTTCTTTGCTCTTCTTTCTCCAGTTCCTTTAGGTGTCGGATTAGGTTGTGTACTTGAGACCTTTCTTGTTTCTTGAGAAAGTCTTGTTTTGCTATATACTTTCCTCTCATGACTGCTTTTGCTTTGTCCCACAGATTTTGAACAGTTGTGTTTTCGTTTTCATTTGTTTCCATAATTTTTAAAAATTCTTCTTTAATTTTCCAGTTAACCCATTCATTGTTTAGTAGGATGTTCTTTAGCCTCCATGTATTTGAGTTCTTTCCAACTTTCCTCTTGTGGTTGAGTTCTAGTTTCAGAGCATTGTGGTCTGAAAATATGCAGGGAATGATCCCAATCTTTTGGTACCTGTTGAGACCTGATTTGTGATCCAGAATATGGTCTATTCTTGACAATGTTCCTTATTCATTGGAGAGGAATGTGTATTCTGTTGTTTTGGGCTGTTTCCATGTTAGGGGCATAGATATTTAAAGTTGTTAGATCTTCTTGTTGGGTAGATTCTTTAAGTATAATATAGTGTATTCCTCATCTTTTATTATAATCTTTGGCTTAAAATCTAATTTATGTCTCCTCTTAATCATTTTTTATTTTTATCCAGTTGTTAATGGTTATTATCTAGTGTTTCTCATGTATTATTTAATGTTTTCATGCTCCTGACTAGAAGCTGCAATTTTTAAAGAAAATGACATGCAATTGGATGACTTTATAATGCATACCTGAATGTAGTGAGGGTTTCTTATATATTAAATTAACAAAGTTAACTTTATAGAAACAAAATGAGTATTTCTTCTTTCTGTCCCCTTTTGAAGGATGAATTTTTTTTAATCAAATAAAGTGAAATTTAGTTTTGTGAGATTAACCAATTAAATAATAATTGACTTCTTGCTGTAAGATTTACTTCAACCCCCACTACTCATTGTACTTTTCTTCAAAATTTGGAGGAAAAAAAAAGCTGCTGTTTAAAACAAATAAATTTTATTCAGTGAACACTTACCACATAGTAAGGGAAACAAATTTGTGGAGTGTTAAAAAGAGACACCAGGCTAAAGAGAGTCAACTCTGCTAAATCCCACATCAGCAAACCAAGCAACCAAAATGTGGTTTCAACGTCTTCCAAGAAAGCTATCTTAAACCAGTCAATCTGGAAATTTTTGGTCTGTTGTGAGACAGTCAATCTGTTAGACCCCTTAAGTCACAAGGGAATATAAGGTAATTGGTCTTTCCTCATTCCTGTTCTCCTCTTCCTATAAAAGTCTCCCATTTTATACAATTCCTCAGTCTTCCTTTATATTTCTCAGAACGGGTACTGGTTTATGAATCATTGAAGAAAGCTAACTTGATCTTTAAATCAACTCAGTTGTATTTTGTCTTAAACAGGTTTGGAAGCAGTGGTGAGATTGAAGAGACTTCAGATGGCTTTGGGGACAACCTGAAACTACAGGCATGGTATCTGTGAGCCCTTTTGAGTTCTCTGTCTTTCTCATCAATCAGGAAGGTACTAATCAAGGGCTTCTCTGTTCTGGATTCTGTTCTCTTTGTGTCAAGATCTCAATTTAATTGGGTCTCCCATCTGGAATTATCCTTTTTTGAAAGTCCAGTCCTGTGCAAAATCCTCATTTTTGGGCTCCACTGGTTCAACCATTTTCCCACTTTTCCTTGTCCCCAAATCAAGACACAGTCCTCACACTTTGGGTTTGCTGATTTTTCCCTTTCTCCAGTACTGAGTTCCACAGGATCTGCTAGTAGAGCATGCAGGGCCTTTGCTAGTCTGGTGTGTAATTTATTGGTTACTGCTGGTATGGTAAGGTACACCCATTTGTCTTGTTTTATATAGATAAAGCTATTGCTAATGGAATCTGAGAAGGAAGAAAGGAACAAAAATTTGTGTGCATGGGCGCCTGGGTGGCTCAGTGGGTTAAAGCCTCTGCCTTCAGCTCAGGTCATGATCTCAGGGTCCTGGGATCAAGGGCCGCATTGGGCTCCCTGCTCAGTGGGGAGCCTGCTTCCTCCTCTCTCTCTGCCTGCCTTTCAGCCTACTTGTGATCTCTCTCTCTCTGTCAAATAAAAAAAAGATTAAAAAATAAAAAAAATAAAAATAATTGGTGTGCATGGGTTGACCATCTTAAAGCTGTTATAGCACTTACTGCTTAACCCAAGGACTCTTCTACTAAAATAGATTCATCATGAAATGAGTTAGCTTGACACTGGGTTAACTGTCTACCTCGGGAAAATTTCCATGCAAAAAGATATATTTTAAGTCACCATGCAATCCCATACACAGATTCATATCATTCTTAGATAATATTAGCCCAGCAAGACCTAGACACTTAGATAAAGATAAGTAAAGAAACACATTAAATGGAAGACTTAAATTCTAAAATGTTAAGCATACCACATTTTGGCACAACCACTTATGTTATGTCTAAAAACTCTGGTCCTGGAAGACTTAAATAGCTACATATTAACAAAATTTCACTAAAATTACCTGGGTTTGGCCAAGGTAAGTGTTTTGTGTTCTAAAAACTTACCTTGCTAACCAGATTGTGGGGTGAAAGATATGGCCAGTCAGAAATGTGGGCTGCACCCATGTACAGCTGGATATGGGTAGACACAAATGTGGGTATTATGCTCAATGGCAGTACCAAACTCCTGCCAGCCTTCAGGGAAATTACTGTGGCTTTTCATGAAATGTCCAATTAGGTCATTGTAACACCTGCACTTGAAGAGAAGGGTTAACAAATTAAGTAAATTCAGTGAAATACCTATTTTTATTGGCATACAAAAGCTTCCAACATGTTTCAAAACTCCGAATTAGATTTATTTGAAAGACTTATTACAGAAAAAATAAAAATTAGAGAGGAGGGGCAAGATGGCAGAGAAGTAGGAGACCCTGTTTCAACCAGTCCCCTGAATTGAGCTAAATATCTACCAGTACACTCTGAACACCCATGAAATCAGCCTGAGTTATAAAATGACACACTTCTGGATCTCTATGGGGGCATAAGATCGTCAGAGAAGAGTTACAGAGGAGTGGGAGTGCTCAGACTGATATCTAAGGATAAACGGAAGGGGGAGAGAGCCACCAGAATGGACCCTTTGGAAAGTGATACCCCAATTCGGAAGTGCTTTGTGCTTGGGCCAGCATTAGCTTGGAGTCTGGTTAAAAGCACTCAAAAAGGACAAAGAGTCTTAAGGGGCAATTGGTGGGATTGGGCAGCCATAGGCATGGACCTAAGCCCACGGTCGCAGGGCAGTTACAGCCGCACCTGAGAGAGCTCAGCAGGGGCTCCAGTCCTTTGTCCCTGGGTCTGTAGCTTTCCATTGCTTGCACCAGCACTGGGGCTGGGTGCAACCCCTCTGTACCTGAGAAAGTCAATGCACACCCCAATTGGCAGTTCCTGGGCTGGCAGCCTTCCACTACCTGTGCTGCTGGTGGGTCTGAGCACACCCTGCATGAGTGTGGATGCCAGACAGCAGTCCCGGCAATGGCAGCCATGGGATTGGGCTCACCCAGACCAGTATAGCACGTTGTTTTAGTGGCACCGGGTGCAGAGACAAGCAGGAGCCTCGGGTGACCACTGAGACAGAGGCTGGGGGTGCGCACTGCCTGAGAGAGGTTGCAGTGTTCAGCAGAGTTCGCAGAGAGGGAGTCTGCAGATGGGAGCAGACTGAGGCTTCTCTCTGAAGCAGAGGTCTGGGAGCAGACAGTTTACTTTGCTTTGACCCTATGAAAAGCCGCATCAAGGCACCAAAGAATAAAAACATCCAGAGAACAAAAGTCTGAAAAACTGACTTCCACAGAGCCCAGCCCCTTGATAGGGGGCAGGAAGACTCAGCCCAAGCAATATGGATTGAAAAACAATGTGGAAGTCCCCTCCCCCAGAAGACAAGCCAAAAGAACAAGAGGACAAAAACCACAGGATCCCCATAAAACTGTAAAACCCCAACATCAGGAGAAAACAATATTTTAACCTGCTGGTATAACCCCAAAACTTGTGTATTTTGTAGATACAGCTTTTTTTAAATTCGTCCTCAAGATTTTTCTTCCTTTATATTTTTAACCTACTCACCACTACAACTAGATATTTAATACAACATACTTCATAATATTTTGTTATTTTTATTTATTTTCTTTTAAATTTTTTTCAGTGATCCAAGATTCATTGTTTATGCACCACACCCAGTGATCCATGCAATATGCGCTCTCCTTATTACCAACCACCAGACATACCCATCACCCCTTCCCCTCCCATCCATAACCGTCAGCTTGTTTCTCAGAGTCCACAGTCTTTTATGTTTCATCTCCCCCTCTGATTTACCCCAATTCACTTTTCCTTCTTTCCCCTAGAGTCCTCCATTTTATTTATTATTTATTTATTTATTTATTTATTTATTTATTTATTTATTTATTTATCTATTTTGCTTTTTAAGGTAAGTATCACATTTTTTATTTAGATATTTAGTTTCTCTTGTTTTGCAAACTTCAGATGCCCTACTTAAAATAATTAAGAGATGGGCGCCTGGGTGGCTCAGTGGGTTAAAGCCTCTGCTTTCGGCTCAGGTCATGATCTCAGCATCCTGGGATAGAGGCCCACATCGGGCTCTCTGCTCAGCAGGGAGCCTGCTTCCTCCTCTCCCTGTCTCTCTGCCTACTTGTAATCTCTCGCTCTGTGTCAAATAAATAAATAAAATCTTAAAAAATAATTAAGAGATATATTTTTATGGCTGGTTGTTCATGTAACAATTTTTCCCCCTTTTCAGCCCTAAGAAATAGAATAGAAACAGATGAGGGAGAAGGAGAAGGAAAGGGAGAGGAAATCGAATAGAAAATAGAAATAGAATAGAAACAGATGAGGGAGAAGTGAGGAAAAAGACAAAACTCTGTCACACAGTGAAAATAAATGTGACGTAAAATGAAGCAGTGGCAACACAGGATATGCCTAATAGGGAATTTATATTTTTCGGAAATAACTATTGCAAAAAAAGACACAAAGGGTTAAAACCCAGACTATTTAATTATTCTGACCCAAAAGGACAGATTTTTAAACTGGTTTTATCTCTAAAAGCCATCAATAATTATCTTAATTTTAATTGTTTCTGATACTTCTGGACTCTATTTTTATATTCCTGTTCTCCTTTACAGCATCTAAAACAAAGGTCTCAGCATATGATAAATACTCGATTAACCAATTGCAAAGATGCAAGAAAAACATTTAAACAGAACATTTTATTGACTTAAGTTGGCTGGGGATAATTAACTGTATTGATGTGTTAAGACATTTCACCTCATTAAAAAAAAAGATAAATGTTATATTAGAGATTTTTGACTTTCATGTGTTTGCTGCTCTGGGTGGAGAAGATGTTCAGCTCTTCCCTGCAAGATATGTTTCAGTATTACAACTCATCAACAAAAGGCATATGGCCCAGATTTCCACCTGCTGCCATTGACTTCCGGACAGAAACAAACTTCTTTGCAGCGTTTACGACATCGGCGTCAGCTATGGAGTCTATCTGCTGAAGGACTGTGGCTGACGGCATGTACAATCCCGCACCCAGCGCCTGGGACCCGACTTCCTCCAGGAATCCCTCTGAAGACTCCACTGACATTAGGTAGTCAGCTTTCAACTTGTTCTTGGCAGCTTGGACATCTGCATTGGAAAGGTTGCCTTGAGCAATTATTTTTACTTGGTTATAGGCAGCCTTGATAACATCTCTAGCTGCGGGAGCCTGTGAGATGGTATAAATCCCAAAGAGTCCAGAATCTGAGTAACTGGCATTAAAAGCAGAAACATCAAATAGCTGGTGAACTCCCTTGGCAACAGCCTGGTACAGAGAGCTGGTGGGATTGCTGCCCCTCTTGACATGTGGTCCGGCACCAAGGACATACTGGAGAACACTAAATGCATTTGCTTCCGTAATTCCTGTGGCAGCACTTTCAGCTACAAGAGCAGCATGAACAAGACTGTCTCCATTCTGCTCTTGGATTTCACCTCCATGGTATTTGGCCTTTGCACCAGGTAAACCAAGCCCACCCCTCATGTTGAGAAACTGTTCTGCAACTTGCTTTAGAACAGGGTGACTCACACCAAGTCCAATCAAAGCCATTCTCACACTTGTGAAATGGTTCTGAACAAAGTAATGCAACTCATCTGGTGTCACTTTTCCAATCCTATAATCAGGACAATAGAGGGAATCGGCCAAGGCATTTTGGTAGGCTGCAGCATGCAAATTTTCCAGGACATGAGCCTGTGGATTCTGAAAAGCCACAACTTTGTCAATCCTTAGCTGAGACTGAAGGGCAGCCACTTCCCAACGACGAAATTCTGGTGCTGTGGTGACCAGGAGCAGGAACTCCATTAGAATATCAACATGGTCCTGCAGGCATTCCACAGTGTAGGCCATGTTTTCCCCGGTTGAAGTCACACTTAATTTACCACCAACTTCTTCAATTCCACAGATTATCTTGAAAGAGGAAGCTCCTTTTGTAGTCAAACTGGATGCAAGACAAAGCAAATGAGAGGTTCCTAAATTGTTGGAGTCCTTGTGTCTACTGCCTGCTTTAATGAACAAACCAATTCTTGATGCAGGAGCATAGTTTTCCAGAGAAGCAATCACTAAGCTGTTTGGTAATTTGGTAAACTCAAGGTCCTGAGGATGTGAAGGCACTCCTGGAGGGGCGGCCTTGGCTTTCACTTTGGGAGCAACTTTCAGGGAGTAAAACCTCGAGAAGGACCTGGCTTTGCTTAGCAGCTTCATGGCTCAAGCTTGCTCTAATCCACGGTCACTGCCGGCTTAAAGGAAAGCAAGATGGTGGCCGATTAGAGGAGTTTCCCAGCTTCCTAGAGTCCTCCATTTTATTCCTTATGTTCCACAAGTAAGTGAAATCACATGATAATTGAATTTCTCTTCTTTACTTATTTTACTCAGCATAATCTCCCCAGGCCCTTCCATGTTGATACAAAAGTTTGGTATTCATCCCTTCTGATGGCTACATAATATTCCATTGTATATATGGACCACGTCCTTATCCATTTGTCTGTTGAAGGGCATCCTGGCTCTTTCCACATAGACCAATGGAACAGAGTAGAGTCCAGATATGTACCCTCAACTCTATGGTTGAATAATCTTCAACAAAATGGGAAAAAATATCCAGTGGGAAAAAGACAGTCTCTTCAATAAATGGTGCTGGAAAAATTGGACAGCTATATATGGAAGAAAGAAACTTGACCATTCTCTCACACCATACACAAAGATAAACTTGAAATGAATGAAAGACTTCAATGTGAGGCAGGAATCTATCAAAATCCTAGAGGAGAACATAGGCAGTAACCATTTTGACATCAGCCACAGCAACTTCTTTCAAGAGACGTTGCCAAAGGCAAAGGAAACAAAAGCAAAGATGAACATTTGGGACTTCATCAAGATAAAAACCTTCTCCACAGAAAAGGAAACAGTCAATAAAACAAAGAGGTGACCCATGGAATGGGAGAAGATATTCACAAATGACACTACAGACAAAGGGCTGATATCCAAGATCTATAAAGAACTTCTCAAGCTCAACACCCAAAAACCAGATAATCATATCAAAAAATGGGGATAAGACATGAACACTTTTCCAGAGAAGACATAAAAATGGCCAACAGACACATGAAAAAAATGTTCATCATCACTAGCCATCAGGGAAACTCTAATCAAAACCACATTGAGATACTACCTTACACCAGTTAGAATGGCCAAAATCAACAAGACAGGAAACGACAAGTGTAAGAGAGAATGTGGAGAAAGGAGAAACTTCTTTCGCTGTTGGTGGGAATGCAAGTTGGTGCAGTGACTTTGGAAAACAGTGTGGAGCTTCCTCAAAAAATAAAAAAATAGAGCTACCTTATCACTCTGCATTTGCACTACTGGGTATTTACCCCAAAGATACAGATGTAGTGAAAAGAAAGGCTGTATGTACCCCAATGTTCATAGCAGCAATGTCCACAATCATAGTAACCTTTTCACTTGAACTTTTCTCATACATATACCTGTTTTTCTTTATCTTTTCCTTGTTTTCTTATTAATATGATAGATAGATAGATGGATAGATAGATAGATAGATAGATAGATAGATAGATAGATAGATAGATATAGATATAGGCTTCAAGGCAATCCTTTTACCCTATTCAATACTACCCCTATATATAAACCAGTTTTAATTTCCCTATATCCCTGGAAAGTTGAATCCATTCACAAAGATAATAAGATATACCCAGGAAGAACTGAAATAACCTTCCTAAACCACATCGAGAGTTTATAACCACCTTCATATCTTATTCTTTTGTAAGTGTTTCTGTGTATTTGTTTTTATTTTTGTACTATATAAATTTTATTCTTGGGATTCATTTTGGCATGGCTTTATCTTTTTTTTTAACTTTGGCTGGTCTTTTTGTTTGTTCTTTTTTGCTTTTGTACCTTATAAATCTTACTTTAGGGACTCATTTTGGCTTGGTTTTCTCTTTCTCTCTCTCTCTTTTTTTTTCCTTCAATTTTTCTTTTTTCTTTCTTTTTGGTGGTGACATCTGATTGTTCCAAAACTTTCCAGGGTGCACCTTGCCTAGTTTGTAGTTGATATATTCCGCTATATATCCCGTCAAACACCCCTCAACAAAATGACTAAAAGGAGGAACACCCAGCAGAGGAAAAATTCAGAGACAGTGTCCTCTGCCACAGGAGTATTGGATATGGGCATAAACATTATGTCAGAAATAGAATTTAGGGTAACAATCATCCAGGCAATGGTTAGAGTGGAGAAGATCATTAGTGGCAACATGGAATTTCTAAGGGCAGAAGTGAGAGGTGATCTGGAAGAAGTAAAAAATATTATCAATGAGATTCCATCTAATCTAAATATTCTAACAGCTATGGTAAGTGAGGCAGAAGTTTAAATTAGTGATCTAGAAGACAAAACAATAGAAAAGAGGAATCAAGAGAAGGCCTGGAACAAACAGCTTAGAAGCCATGAAACAGAAATAAGGAAATAAATGATGCCATGAACTGTTCCAATATCAGAATTATTGGGATTCCTGAGTAGGTGGAGAAAGAAAAAAAATAGAAGATATAGTTGAAAAAATACTGGATGAAAATTTCCCTAATCTGGGGAATGGAAAAAGTGTTCGTATCCTAGAGGCACAGACACCCCCCCCCAAGATTAATGAGTCTAGAAAGACCCCCCAGACACTTAATTGTGAAATTCAAGAATTATAAATTAAGACAGGAGGACTTAAGGGCAGCTAATGGCAAGAGATTCCTTACACACAGAGGAAGGACCATCAGAATAACATCCGACCTGTCCACAGAAACTTGGCAAGCCAGAAAGGACTGGTAAGACATATTCAGTGTGTTAAACTAGAAGAACATGCAGCCAAGAATACTTTATCCAGTAAGGCTGACGTTCAGAATGGATGGAGAGATAAAAAGCTTCCAAGACAGCCAAAGTCTAAAAGACTATGTGATCACCAAGACAACATTACATGAAATATTAAGGGAGGTTCTATAAAAGAAGAAAGAACCCAAGAGTGACACAGAAGAGAAAGTCACACAGACTATGCATAGAAACAAGGACTTCACAGGTAACACGATGTGAATAAAAACTTACCTTTCAATAATCACTCTCAACATGAATGGCCTAAATTCTCCCATAAAAAGCACAAGGTTGCAGACTGGATAAAATGACAAGACCAGTCCAAATGCTTTCTATAAGAGATGCATTTTGAACTTAAAGATAAATCCAGACTGAAAGTGAAGGGATGAGAGTGATGATTATCAAGGTGCTGGAAGAGCTTGAAAAAAGCATGAAAGATAATAGAGAATCCCTCTCTACAGAAACAAAAGCCCTTTCTTGAGAAATAAAAGAACTAAAATCTAACCAAGCTGAAATCAAAAAGGTAACAATGAGGTGCAAGAAGAAATGGAGGCTCTTACTGCTAGGATAAATAAAGCATAAGACAGAATTAGTGATTTAGAAGACAAAATGTCAGAGAATAAAGAAGAGGATGAAAAGAGAGACAAACAACTACTGGACCATGAGGGGAGAATTCGAGAGATAAGTGATACCATAAGACGAAACAATATTAGAATAATTGGGATCCCAGAAGAGGGAGAGAGAAAGAGAAGGGAAGAAGGTATATTGGAGCAAATTATAATACAGAATTTCCCTAATTTGGCAAAGGGAAAAAGCATCAAAATCCAGGAGGGACAGAGAAGACCACTCAAAATCAATAAAAAGAGGTCCACACCCCGTCATCTAATAGTAAAACTTACAAGTCTTAGTGACAAAGAGAAAATCCTGAAAGCAGCTCAGGACAAGAGGTCTATAACATACAATGGCAGAAATATTAGTCTGACAGCAGACCTATTCACAGAGACCTGGCAGGCCAGAAAGAGCTGGCATGATATATTCAGAGCACTAAATGAGAAAAATATGCAACCAAGAATACTATATCCAGCTAGGCTCCCACTGAAAATAGAAGGAGAGATAAAAATCTTACAGGACAAACAAAAACTAAAGGAATTTACAAAAGCCAAGCCAGCCCTACAGTAAATACTGAAAGAGGTCCTCTAAGCTAAGAGAACCTAAAGGAACAGAGACCAGAAAGAAGAGACACAATATACAGTAACATTCACCTAACAGGCAATACAATTGCTCTAAATTCATATCTCTCAATACTTACCTGGAGTGTAAATGGACTAAATGCCTCAACTAAAAGACACAGGGTATCAGAATGGATAAAAATAAACAAGACCCATTGATAGGTTGTCTAAAAGAAACTCATTTTACACGCAAAGACACCTCCAGATTTAAATTGAGGGGGTGGAAAAAAAATTTACCATGCCAATGGACAGCAAAGGAAAGCTGGAGTGGCAATCCTTATATCAGATAAATTAGATTTTAAGCCAAAGAATACAATATTATTAGGGGACTTTAACATCCCCCTTACTGAAATGGACAGATCATCAAAGCAAAAGATCAACAAGGACATAAAGGCTTTAAATGACACCCTGGACCAGTTGGACATCACAGAAATATTCAGAACTTTCCATCCCAAAACAACAGAATACACATTATTCTCTAGTGGACATGGAATATTCTCCATAATAAACCACAGATCATCAAAGCAAAAGATCAACAAGGACATAAAGGCTTTAAATGACACCCTGGACCAGTTGGACATCACAGAAATATTCAGAACTTTCCATCCCAAAACAACAGAATACACATTATTCTCTAGTGGACATGGAATATTCTCCATAATAAACCATGTTCTGGGTCACAAATCAGGTCTCAACAGGTACCAAAAGATTGGGATCACTCCCTGCATATTCTCAGACTATAATGCTCTGAAAATAGAACTCAACCACAGGAGGAAAGTTGGAAAGAAATAAAATACATGGAGACTAAAGAATATCCTACTAAAGAATGAAGGGTCAACCAGGAAATTAAGAATTAAAAAAATCATGGAAACAAATGAAAATCAAAACACAACAGTTCAAAATCTTTAGGACACAGCAAAAGCAGTCCTGGGAGGAAAGTATATAGCAATACAAGACTTTCTCAAGAAATAAGAAAGGTCTCAATTACACAACCTAACCCTACACCTACAAAAGCTAGAGAAAGAACAGCAAAGAAAGCCTATACCCAGCAGGAGGAGAGAAATCATAAAGATCAGAGCAGTAATCAACGAAATAGAAACCAAATGAACAGTGGAGAAATCAATGGAACTTGGAGCTGGTTCTTTGAAATAATTAGTAAGATTGATTTACCCCTGGCCAGACTTATCCAAAAGAAAAGAGAAAGGACTGGAATTAATAAAATCATGAATGAAAGAAGAGAGATCACAAGTAATATCAAAGAAATACAAACAGTTATAAATCATATTATGAGCAACTCTGCACCAGCAAATTTGACAATCTGAAAGAAATGGATGCATTCTTAGAGAAAAATAAACTACTAAAACTGAACCAGAAAGAAATTGAAGACCTGAATAGACCCATAAACAGTAAGGAGATTGAAGCAGTCATCAAAAATCTTCCAAGAAACAAGAGCCCAGGGCAAGACGGCTTCCCAGGGGGAATTATAGCAAACATTTAAAGAAGAATTAATACCTATTCTCCTAAAACTGTTCCAAAAAATAAAAATGGAAGCAAAACTTCCAAACTCATTTTATGAGGCAAGCATTATCTTGATCCCAAAACCAGGCAAAGAACTCATTAAAAAGGAGAATTACAGACCAGTATCCATGAAGAACACGGATGCAAAAATCGGCAACAAAATACTAGCCAATAGGATCCAACAGCAGATTCAAAGGATTATTCACCACGACCAAGTGAGATTTATTCCTGGGATGCAAGGTTGGTTTAACATTCGCAAATCAAACAATGTGATACAAGACTTTAATAAAAGAAATAACAAGAACCATAAAATCATCTCAATAGATGCTGAAAAACCATTTGACTACAGCACACTTTCTTGATCAAAACTCTTCACAGTGTAGGCATAGAGGGCACATACTCAATATCATCAAAGCCATCTACAAAATACCCACAGTGAATATCATTCTCAATGGAGAAAAACTGAGAGCTTTTCCCCTAAAGTCAGGAACACGACAGGGCTGTCCACTATCACCAGTGCTATACAACACAGTACTTGAAATCCTGGCCTCAGCAAGCAGACAACAAAAAGAAATAAAAGGCATCCAAATCGGCCAGTAGAAAGTCAAACTCTCACTCTTTGCAGATGATATGACACTTTATGTGGAAAACCCAAAGGACTCCACTCCAAAACTGCTAGAACTCATACAGGAATTTAGTAAAGTGTCAGGATATAAAATCAATACACAGAAATCAGTTACATTTCTATATACCAACAGCAAAACAGAAGAATGAGAAATTAAAGAGTCAATCCCATTTACAATTGTACCCAAAACCATAAGATACCTAGGAATAAACCTAACCACTCAGGAAAACAGTATGGAAGTTCCTCAAAAAGTTGAAAATAGAGCTACCCTATGATCCAGCAATTGTACTACTGGGTATTTACCCTAAAGATACAAAGGTAGTGATCCTCAGGGGCACATGCACTGAATGTTTATAGCAGCAATGTCTACAATAGCCAAACTATGGAAAGAACCTAGATGTCTATCAACAGATGAATTGGTAAAGAAGGTGTGGTATATATATACATATATATACAACGGAATACTATGCAGCTATCAAATGAAACTAAATCTTGCCATTTGCAATGACATGGATGGAGCTAGAGGGTATTATGCTAAGCAAAATAAGTCTATCAGAGAAATCAATTATCATATGATCTCTCTGATATGAGGAACTTGAGCGGCAGTGTGGGGCATTGTGGGGGGTAGGGAGGGAAAAATAATGAAACAAGATGGGATGGGGAAGGACGAAAACCATAAGAGTCTCCTAATCTCACAAAACAAACTGAGGGTTACTGGGGGGTGGGAAGGTAGGGATAGGGTGGCTGGGTTATGGACATTGGGGAGGGTTTGTGCTTTGGTGAATGCTGTGAAAGGTGTAAGCCTGATGATTCATAGACCTGTACTACTGGGGCAAATAATATTTAAAAAATAAAATAAATAAATAAATAAATAAATAAATAAATAGTGGATACTCATCTTAAATGGTATATCCATGTTCAGAGTAATGTTTCAGTTTCATTTTTAAAGAAAACACATAAACACAGAAAAAAGAAAGAAAGTAAAAAAAAAAGAAAAAATTAAGTGAAGGGATGGAGAAATATCTTTCATGCCAATAAGCCTCAAATGAATGCTGGGTTTGTAATTCTCATATCAGACAAATTAGATTTTATGCTAAAGACTAGTCAGAGATACAAAAGTTTACTACATAATTTTTAAGGATCTCTCCACCAAGAAAATCTAACAATTGTAAATATTTATGCCCCCAACATGGAAGCAGCCAACTACACAAGCCAGCTATTAATCGAAATAAAGAGTCATATTGATATGAATACATTAATTTTAGGGGACCTTAACACAGAATGGTCAATAATAGACATATCATATTGCAGAAAATCGAAAAGGAAATGAGAACTTTGAATGACACATTGGATCAGATGGAGCTCATAGATATATACAGAACAGTCCACACAAAAACAACAGAATACTGATTCTTCTCGAGCGCACATGGCCCATTCTCCAGAACAGAGCACATATTGGATCACAAATCAGGGCTCAACCGATGCCAAAACATGGAGCTTATTCCTGGCATGCTTTGAAAGTGGAACTCAACCACAAGAAAAAGTTTGGAAGGAATTCAAATACTTGGAATCTAAAGATGATCCTACCCAAGAATGTTTGGATCAACCAGGAAATCAAAGAAGAACCTAAATAATTCAAGGAAGCCAATGAGAATGAAAACACGTAGCTCTAATATCTATGGGATACAGCAAAAGCAGTCCTAAGGGCGAAATACATAGTCATCCAAGCCTTACTGAAAAAATTGAAAGATCCCAAATACACCAACTCTCTTTACATCTTAAAGAACTGGACAACCAACAACAAATTAAGCCAACCCCATGCTCAAGAAGAGAAATAACTAATATTAGAGCAGAGATCAATGAGTTAGAAACTAGAGATGCAGTAGAACACATCAACAAAACTAGAATCTGGTTCTTTGAAAGAATTAATGAGATTGATAAACCACGGGCCAAAGTAATTGAAAAGAAAAGAGAGGAGACAAATTAATAAAATTATGAATGAAAGGTTAGAGATCACGACTAACGCCAAGGAAATAGAAATAATAATCAGAAATTATTATCAACAGCTCTATGCCAATAAGTTAAGCAACCTGGAAGAAATGGATGCCTTCCTGGAAATCTATAAACTTCCAAGAGTGAAAAGCAGGAAGAAGTTGACAACCTGTATAGGCCAATGTCTAGTAATAAGATTGAAGGAGTGATTAAAAAAAAAAAAACAAGAAACAAGAGTCCAGGATCTGACGGATTCCTTGGGGAATTCTACCAAACATTCAGAGAAGAAATAATATCTATTCTCATGAAGCTGTTTCAAAAATTAGAAACAGAAAACTTCCAGATTCTTTTATGATGCCAGCCTTACCTTTATCCCCAAACCAGGCGAAGACTCCATCAAAAAGGAGAATATCAGACCAATAATCCTGATTAATATGGATGCTAAGATTCTCAACAAGATACTAGCTAATAGGATCCAGCTCTACATTAAAAAAAATTATCCACCATGACCAGGTGGGATTTATCCCTGGGAATCAAGGATGGTTCAACATTTGCAAATCAATCAATAGGAGAGAACAAATTTATAAGAGAAGTGAAAAGAAACACATGGTCCTCTAAATTGATGCAGAAAAAGCATTTGACAAAATACAGAATCCATTCCTAATTAAAACTCTTCAAAGTATAGTTATAGAGGGAATATTCTTCAACTTCATAAAATCTATCTATGAAAAACCTACAGCGAATATCATTCTCAATGGGGAAAAGGTGACAGCCTTCCCATTGAGATTAGGAACACGACAAGGATGCCCACTCTCACCACTGTTGTTCAATATAGTACTAGAAGTCCTAACAATAGCATTCAGACAACAAAAAGAAATAAAATGTATTCAAATTGGAAAAGAGGAAGTCAAACTCTCTCTCTTCACAGATGATATGATACTTTAACCCACTGAGCCACCCAGGGGCCTTTTTTTAAAGATTTTATTTATTTATTTATTTGACAGAGAGAGAGAAATCACAAGTAGGCAGAGAGGCAGGCATAGAGAGGGGAGGAAGCTGACTCCATGCTGAGCAGAGAGCCCAATGCAGGCCTCGATCCCAGGACCGTGAGATTATGACCTGAGCCAAAGGCAGAGGCTGACATGATACTTTATATGGAAAACCCAAAAGGCTCCACCCCCAAAATGCTAGAACTCATACAGCAATTTAGTTATGTGGCAGGATACAAAATCAATGCACAGAAATAAGTTGCTTTATTTTACACTTACAATGAAAATATAGAAAGAGAAATTAGAGAAGCAATTCCATTTATTATAGCACCAAGAACCATAAAATACCTTGGAATAAACCTAATAAAAGAGGTAAAGGATCTGTACTCGAGGAACTACAGGACACACATGAAAGAAATTGAAGAAGATACAAAAAGATAGGAAAGCATTCCATGCTCATAGATCGGAAGAATAAACATTGTTAAAATGTCTATACTGCCCAGAGCAATCTATGCATTCAATGCCATCCCGATCAAAATTCCACCAGCATTTTTCAAAGTGCTGAAACAAACAATCCTAAAATTTGTATGGAAACAGAAAAGACCCCAAATCATTAAGGAAATGTTGAAAAAGAAAAACAAAACCGAGGGTGTCACGTTGCCTGACTTCATGCTATATAACAGAGCTGTGATCACCAATAGAGCATTGTACTGGCCTGTCCTTCAGGTACTGGACTCTTGTTTTTTGGGAGGTTTTTGATTATCGCTTCCATCTCGTTGCTAGATATTACTCAGTTTGTCAATTTCTTCCTGTTTCAGTCTTGGAAGTTTATAGGTTTCCAGGAATGCATCCATTTCTTCTAGGCTGCTTAACTTATTGGCATATACCTGTTGATAATAGTTTCTGATGATTGTTTCTATTTTCTTGGTGTTAGTCATGATATTTCCCCTTTCATTCATAATTTTATTAATTTGTCTCCTCTCCCTTTTCTTTTGGATTAGTTTGGCCAGTGGTTTATCAATCTTATTAATTCTTTCAAAGAACCACTTTCTAGATTCGTTGATGTGTTCTACTGCATCTCTAGTTTCTAACTCATTGATCTCTGCTCTAATCTTATTTCCCTTCTTGAGCATGGGGTTGGCTTAATTTGTTGTTGATTGTCCAGTTCCTTAAGGTGTAAAGAAAGTTGGTGTATTTGGGATCTTTCCATTTTTTTCATTAAGGCTTGGATGGCTATGCCTTTCCCCCTTAGGACCGTCTTTGCCATATCCCATACATTTTGGGCTAATGTTTCTTCATTCTCATTGGTTTAAATGAATTGCTTAAGTTCTTCTTTGATTTCCTGGTTGATCCAAACATTCTGGAGCAGGATAGTCTTTAGCTTCCAAGTGTTTGAATTTCTTCCAAACTTTTTTCTTGTGGTTGAATTCCACTTTCAAAGCATTGTGGTCTGAGAATATGCAGGGAATAATCTCAGTCTTTTGGTATCGGTTGAGCCCTGATTTGTGACCAAGTATGTGGTCTATTCTGGAGAAAGTTCCACGTGTGCTTGAGAAGAATGAGTTTTCTGTTGTTTTAGGGTAGAATGTTCTTTATATATCTATGAGATCCATCTGGCCCAATGTGTCATTCAAAGTTCTTGTTTCTTTCTTGATTTTCTGCTTAAATGATCTGTCTATCGCTGAGACTGGCATGTTAAGATCTCCTACAATTAATGTATTCATATCAATATGACTTTATTTTGTTTAACAGTGGGCTTACGTAGTTGGCTTGCTCTCAGGTTGGAGGCATAAATATTTTCAATTGTTAGATGTTTTTGGTAGATAGACATTTTAAGAATGATGTAGTGTCCTTCTGTATCTCTTACTACAGTCTTTAGCTTAAAATCTAATTTATATGATATGAAAATTGTTACCCCATCTTTCTTTTGAGGCCCATTGGCATTGAAGATGGTTCTCCGTCCCTTCACTTTCAGTCTGGATATATCTTTAGGTTCAAAATGTCTCTTGTTGACAGGATATGGACGTGTCCTGTCATTTTATCCAGTCTGCAACACTGTGCCTTTTTATGGGAGCACTTAGGCCATTCACTTTGAGAGTGATTATTGAAAGGTAAGTTTTTATTCCATCATGTTGCCTGTGAGATCCTTGTTTCTATGCATTGTCTCTGTGACTTTCTGTTCTATGTCACTCTTGGGTTCTTCTTTTATAGAACCCCCCTTAATATTTCTTGTAGTGCCGGCTTTTTGGTCATATAATCTTTTACACCTTTCTGATATTGGAAGCTCTTTATCTCTTCATCAATTCTGAATGTCAGCCTTGTTGGATAAAGTTTTCTTGGCTGTATGTTCTTCTCATTTATGGCCTGAATATGTCTAGCCAGCCCTTTCTGGCTTGCCAGGTTTCTGTGGACAGGTCTGACGTTATTCTGATGGTCCTTCCTCTATATGTAAGAAATCTCTTCTCCCTAGCTGCCCTTAAGACCTCCTGTATGAATTTATGACTCATGAATCTCACGATTAAGTGTCTGGGGGTCTTTCTAGACTCGTTGATCTTGGGGGGTGTCCTCTATGCCTCTAGGACATGGAACACTTGTTCTATTCCCCAGATTAGGGAAATTTTCATCCAGTATTTTGTCGACCACCTCTTCAAGTCTTTTCGCTTTCTCCACCCCCTCAGGAATCCCAATAATTCTGACATTGGAATGTTTCATGCTGTCATTTATTTCTCTAATCCTATTTTCATGGCTTCTAAGTTGTTTGTTCCATGCCTCCTCTTGATCCTGCTTCTCTATCAGCCTGTCTTGTAGATCAATAATTCAATCTTCTGCCTCAGTTATCCTAGCTGTTAGGTTCTTTAGATTAAAATGGATCTCCTTGATAGTATTTTTGTCTTTTGCCAGATCACTCTCACTTCTGCCCTTAGAGATTCTATGTTGCCACTAATGATCTTCTCCAATCTAGCCATTGCCTGGATAATTTTAACCCTGAATTCTACTTACGGAATATCGTTTATGTCCATATCCAATAGTTCTGTGGCAGAGGTCACAGTCTATGAATTTTTCCTCTGCTGGGTGTTCCTCCTCCTAGGCATTTTGGTGAGAGGTGGTTGAAGGGATGAATAGCTGAATATATTAATCATGATCCAGTCAAGGTGCCCCTTGGAAATTTTGGAGCAATCGTAGGTCAACACCAAAAAGAAAGAGAAAAGAAAAAAGAAAGAGAAAAAGAGAGGGGAAAAAAAGAGAAAAACCCAGCCAAAATGAGTCCCAATAGTAACATTTAAAAGGTACAGAAACCAAAAATGAACCAACAGAAAGAATGAGAAACATAAGAGACAAGAAAGAAAAAAGAAGAAATACTCAGCCAAAATGAACCCCAAGAATAAAATTAATATGGTACAAAAACAAAAGCAAATGTGAAGAAACACTGACAGAAAAATAAGATGGGAAGGTGGTTATAAACCCTTGATGTGGGCAAGGAAGTTTATTTCAGTAATTCCTGGGTTTATCTTGTTATCTTTGTTAAAGGACTCAACTTTCCAAAGATACAGGGAAATTAAAACTGACTTATATATAGGGATAGTATTGAATAGGAAAAAAGGATTACTCTGAAGCCTATGTTTATATATATATATTAAAAAGAAAAGAAGAAAAAGAAAAAGCAACCCAGATATATGTATGAAAAACGTTCAAGTTAAAAAATTATTATGAAATATGGTGTATTAAATATCTAATTGTAATGGTAAGTAGGTTAAAAAAATACAAGAAGAAGAATTGTGAGGATGAATTAAAAAAGTTGTATCTATGAAATATACAGGTTTGGCGGCAATACTGGGACCTTAATGTATTTCTTTCCCCTGATGTTGGGGTTTTACAGGTTTTTTGTTTGTTTTTTGGTTTTTTTTAATTTTATTTTTATTATTTGCCCAAGGGGTACAGGTCTGTGAATCATCANTTCCCCTGATGTTGGGGTTTTACAGGTTTTTTTTTTTGTTTTTTGTTTTTTTTTAATTTTATTTTTATTATTTGCCCAAGGGGTACAGGTCT